>BMAO01007123.1:0-125532 GCA_019973975.1 Trichonephila clavata
GCAACTAACTCTCTCCCACTGATCCATGAACCAGTCGCGATGTTCCCGGGTCCAGCTCAGACGCAGTTTGCGATGACGCTTGGTGAGGAAAGACACACTAGTGGGACGTTTGCTGCGTAGCCCCATATACAAGAATGTCCGCTGAACAGTGTGCTCCGATACTATTCTACTTGGCCCTGCATTGTATTGGGCTGTCAGCTGAGCCACTGTCCGGATCCGGCTTTGCTTCACCATGCGAGACAGTCTCCGACGACCTTTTTCTTTGATAGCGTGTAGACGCCCAACACCACGTCGTCTACTGCAGGTTTCACCATCATTCATCCACTTTGCATAAGTAATAACAACTGTAGATCGCGAACAACCCACGAGTCGTGCAGTTTCGGCAATTCTTGTTCCGAGCCTTCGAGTCATTACAATCTGCCCTCTATCAAAGTCGCTTAGATCCGCAGCCTTTCCCATCACACACAGAAGTAAGTGAAAGATCGATTCTTCAGACTCTCCAGCAGCAGTTAAATACCACTTCCATCTGATCACATGCCTCCCACGTCACCCAGGCGAGTTCATTGCAAAATGTAGGGGTGGTCATAATGTTTTGGCTCTTGAGTATATATATATATATATATATAAATATTTATAAAGTGAAATAAAGCTCACTAAACATGAAAAAGAATTCATTAAAATATTTTAAATGAATAAAAATTGTATTTTGTGGGTGAAAATCAACCAAAAACTGACACTTCCGGTTTCGAATTTAAACTTCTGGTTTCGATTTGTGGTCTTATACCTCAAACAAAAACAGCTATAACTGTTTTTCTAATTGACTCAGAGTTAAAAGTAGATATTTTTAAAAAGCTTATAAAACAGGCTACAAAAATAGACTATAAAATAAATTAAAATTCTTTTTATGAAAATTATTTTAAACCAGTCGGATACCTTAAATTGTTCAGAATCTATCGTAGCGAGTCTGATAGCTCAAAATATAATGGGTGTATTTCTATGAAACTTTTTGTTCCTGGTATTTTAATAATGTTTTAGAGAATGTATTGAAATTATTCACATACACAAAAACACACACACTGTATAATTAATTTTGAGTTAGGCCTATTATTTCAAGAGATCAGCTTCTCTCACATTTCTTATAACATTTATTCAATCAGCTCTAAAAAGTTTATATTTTAATAAAACATTAAAATTTTAGTACATTCTCTAGATAAATGCATCTAATTTGTTATATATATATATATATATATATATATATATATATATATATTAATATTTTTACTGATATAAATTTATTACTTTTTCTTTAATTGCTCTGAAGTTTTTCAAAAATATATTGTAAAATTTCACTATAATTATGATTTTTATAAAATTTAGATAATTTAATTTAAATATTGTTGGTTAAGTGTTAATATTTATTGGTACTGATCCCTAAAATGTATTTGTAATGTTTTAGTATGCTATATTCTAAAAAAAGGTCTCTAAAAGGGTTCGGATTTTTTAATTCTATTTTAGGATTACATTGTTCACAATTGTAATAACTTGGTTTTTTTTTTACTTATGCACTCTAAAATCATATTTTACCATTAACACTAACATTTCTATTGTTTTTCTTTAGTTATCGATAATCTATGAAAATGATATGGTTCTTTCAGACGTCGAGAGGCAGTTATCTTTTTAAATGTTCTTACAAAGTGTGAATGTTATATTTAACTTTTTCTTAATGATAAATGAGGTATACAAATACTTATGAATTGTCAATGGTTTTCAGAATGATTTAACTTAACATACTAATGATTTTAAACTTACATAAAAACAGTTAATTAAATATAGGCGGCTGATATGGGATCCTATATTTCTAAGTGTCTGAAAAATCTGGAAATTTTTAAAAGTAGCATTGAATAGAAAAAAAAAAAATATTTCTCTAGTGACAAATTTTTTTTGGAAATTCGTTATTTAATAATTTCAAAGGAAGCAAGTTGAATCACTGTAGAAAATATTTCCTTTCGATGGCATTTATGTTTATTTCGATTTATTAAAAAATATATAAATATGAAAAAATTGCACATGCTTTTTAGTGATGATGTATTTGCATTGATGGACATCCTATATAAAGCTGCATGTGAGACAAAAGACACAGTCAGATTTATTGGACAAATAACACAAAACACAAGGATAACATGATTAAAATGACAACCTCATTTTACTTGTGGTACACGAAGAAATCAATTTTTTTATTTATCCGCTTTAGCTGAAAATAATTGCTTCAACAAGCCTTAGAATTGAAAGGAAGAGGGTTACGATATGTTTTTGAATATGTCAGTCCCCTCCCCCATTGCCTAGGTTTAACAGGTGTAGTAGCTGGTTTTGTATGTTTAACCAGTCATTTAACAAAAGTCAACCGTTTGATTTTAAGGGTGTTGCATCGGGAGATTGAGCGAAAGTTGTATGTGCATCGCATTATAAAGCAATACGAGAGGGCTATTGATGATGGACATCGTAATTTTGAGCCTCGGTAAAGTGACGTACCTGAACAGACGTACCCTTTAAACTACTACACCACAGGAAGAACTATGAGCTCAACCGAGTTAATATGCATTAATCCCCTCCACACGGCGGATCTTCAGTGAGACTGGGACTCGAACCCATGACGTGTTGGCAACGAGTTCATGAAAATAACCACTAAGTTACCACGGCAACGGCGCTTCGAAAGAATTGGTCGACAAAGAAAACAGTTCAACTTCTTGGGCATAAATAATTCTTGAGTGGCTATATGTCATTTGTTGACTTCATTGTCATTTTGAAATTTGAGCACGCACAGAGAAGCTTTGAAAGTAAGTGAGGTACGAGTTTTCAAAATTTCAGAGTTGTAGTAATTGCTTTTATTTGCTGTAAAGGCATAATGGTGGTACCAAGAATGTGCCTTAGATTAATGTGGGAGTTAACAACAATGAAATCAAGTAAATGACCAGTAAAACGATATTTTATACAAATTTCAACGTGATCTAGTCAAATGAATTCGGGCACAAACATCAAGGTCATCAGAATCAATCATTTGAAAAGGCATTGAGGTCCATTCTTCCATCTGTATTTTGGATTCAATTCTTCATTGCAGCTACATGCGCCAGTGGCGTACATCAAGGTTAATCGTAGGCATCGATGAAATTCAATTCTGCTGCAGGTGACATAAAGCATCTCAATTTTACATAGGTTGTTGTAGAATAGATCCTTATATATTCTTACACTAGAATTTCTGATGGTGGCGTGTGATCCTTTATTGCCATCTTTACAATGGGTTTGTCCTCAGCTTTGTCATGTGATGATGCTTTGTAGCTCCTTCCGTCAGTCTGTTAATCTCTTTTACACTCCAAAAGTTCCATATTCTTATCACTTTAATTTACTTTCATCCACCCTTAATTCCGTTATCTAGGAGAGATAATTTTAATATCTATAAGTACAGTATTCCTAACTAAAACTTAGAAATATACCCGATAGACGTACTGGTCTTTGACAAGACATTTCAAAACTTCCGATCTAAAAAAAAGCAGCAGGAGTACACAGTTCTAGTAATTTAAATAACCTTCTGTTGTCACCTTATATATCATGAGCAGTTGGTGATATTAGCTTACATTTTGCGTCTACAACCGATTTGTATGCCATTTAGAGGCCTACGTATGATACAAATTTCGCCCCTATTGGATGCTTTCTACTTGGTATGTCCCGCCATTGCTCGAATATGTCACAAATAATATAACTGCGCGACAAGCCTGAACTGTTTGAATGACCATATTGTTTTCTATTCAACCTCTTTCTTATCATCTATGGTACCTTTTACTATCGCATGTGTGGCAGAATTGCTTTCACTGCGACTTTTAAAACACCTATCCTTAAGCCCATAATATCATCATTTTTGTATAACATTCGATCATCCTGTTTGCCAGAAGGGTGGCATCGCATAATGTTCAGCGCTGAATCCTACTCCATTCTTTGAATATATGACGATCGTATCCATATGTGTAAAAGCTACCGCTTTTGACCAACAAATTTTTAAAGATACATACGGTTATTAACTTTAGCGTAATGATGTGAAATGCTTCTCTTATAATAGAAGGACACTTATAGTCTTCTAAATTCTCAGTTTTAACAGTTAAATGATGTGTTCAAGAAGCTTTATTAGAACAAGCGAACGTAATTTTTTTGTCTATTTTTCAACTACATTATGCAGGTTTCATATTATTCGTATATTCTTGTATTACCTCCATGCTATTGATAATATTAATTGGCCAGCATAGTCAATATTTAGCCTATGGAAAATGTATGCGACATGATTGGCCACCAGATTTGTACACTCTAAAATGTTGTAGATCTATTGCAGTGGTCTTCTAACTATATTCTATGGAGGGATTACTCGAGGTATATCCAGAGGTTCCATAGGTCAAAATAAACATTAGTAAGAAAATTCTAAATGTTTATGCAAAATGGAATCACATTATCTATAAAATTTGTATAATCACTACTATCTAAAATCATCCTGGTCATTAAAACTGAAATTTTCTTATTTATGCATAAATTTATTTTCTAATACTTTACAATGTTTTGCAAAACTAAATAGTTTTCAAATGAAAATGAATCTTTTTTTTTTCGTTTTTGAAAAAAAAAACCCATCTGTAATGAAGGAGAGGAAGCAACTTAGTAATATATCAACATATTCGACTTTAAAATCTAAATTTAATAAAGAAAAGATCTAAAATTTTAGGATGCAAATGCATGAAAAATACACAGGATTTCTCACACAGCTATAAACATTTTAATGGTATTTAGAACAATGTATTTAAGTGAAAAATGTTTCTCAACGTGAGTGACACAAAAACAAAATAAGAAAGAAAATTATACGCATAATATATGAGAAATATGACTACTTTAAAAAAAAAATAGATCTAGACTTCAACAGTTTGTGTAAAAAAGTGCTACCACATAGCTCTCAGTTACTAAACATATTGCATTAGTAAGTAACATTTAAAACATAAATTAATGTTGTAAAAATGTGGGTATATTATTAAAAATTAGATAAAAATTTGCTAATTACAAATGCAATACTTTTTTAAAACTATCAGCACATAAAGTACTTTTAATATGTTGATCTACTTGAAATATTGTTTTAATATATATTCTTCAAAGTATGCGGGGGGGGGGAGGTTGTAAAGGGTTAGGGTTCCTTAAGCCACCCCACAGTTCTAAGGGTTCCATGTATCGAAAAAGTTTGGAAACCACTGATCTAGAGCAACAATTGATGAATGCCTAGAAGAAATGTATCACAAGATAAGATTAGAGAAGTATTTATCAATGATTAAATCGACTCGTCATATATCGTCAAAAAATTATCCATTTTTATGCATCAAAATATGCAATTGTTAAAAATTCATAAATTAGGTTTTAAAATTGTAACCCAATAAAAGTAATTTAATTTTTACAAAAGCTTCATAATGATAAAAAATTAATGAATTACTTCTATGCAAACATATTGACGAACTATAAGAACAAAATTTTGATATAGAATAACATGTGTCATCTTTGAATTATTTCAAGTCAAATAGCTAAACTAAAGAGATTTAACTAATAAAATTCAAGATATTAAATAGCCAATGCAAACTTGATTGCCTTTATAGGGCTCTTTTGTAAAATAAATTTACCTGCTGAAAAATAAATGAATAAAAATCAATAATTTAAGAAAAATTCTTAACTCCTAAAGTATTAAGTAATAATATTAGTTCCAAAGGATTCATTCTTTAAGAGGAAAAGATTTAAAGTTCCATTAAGCTCACATTAGCCACGATTTACCACCGCAATGCAATTTTAATCCGATTAGCAAAATCTAACTATAATGAGCTTTGATGAAATTTACATAAATTACTTTGAATCGTTGAGACTAAACAAGGAATGCTGAAGTTATTTAATTGGTGTGCATGTTTGAATCTTGTAAATTCAGTTGCAACGGGTTCTTACGTGCATTCCACTTTAATTCGCCTCTGAAGTGGCTTTCGTTGATTACATGATTGTTCAAAGAAGCACTTTGTATCTACTCGAGGGTTATCGGTAGCGAACCTCATATTTTTAAACCACGGGCAAGTGACAAAGACGGTACATGAGCTAGCATCACATACTCCAAGTTTCCCCATTACACCACTTGAGAACTTTGAACCTCTACAGATTTAACGAGGACCAGCCCTTACTCTCGGCACGTCTTTCAAGAGCTGCTTTACAAAACTATCTTAAATGATAATTTAATCTTGCAAAAGAATGCAGATACGGGCAAATTACTATTGGAAAAACGTAGTGAATGAAGGAGAGGGAGGAAAGGAACCATCCACCGTGTTATAGAAGTATTTTATGAAGCAGAACAATTTTTCAAGGGGAAAATTAGGAGAATTTAAATTTCTTAAAACAATCTTCAATCAAAAATTTGAATAATAAAAATATAAACTGTATTTTACTTTTTTTTCTAATAACTCTTCATGGTTATAAATATTATATCAAGTATGAAAACATAGCCTTTCACAAAGTAACTATGTTTAAATAAAATATACGTAGAAAGGAGGATGATAAGCAATTGATGCAAACACGCAGATCAAAGACTATCCAACGAAGCATTTATAAGGATAATATTAAACAGCCTTTCTTACAATTTATAAAAGGAATAAAAGAATGCTAACATATTAATTATTGTAAGTCATTGATACAAAGCTTAGGAAATCAGAATGCAGAATCCTATAATCACAAAAGCCTTTAGGACAGCAACAGAAAACCACATCTTTTTAATTAATAATGATGCTGACTAGCTCAGAAGGGGCTCAGGAATATTCTCTTATATTTAATCTTCCCACAATAAACTTGATTTATTTTCAGTCTAGTTTCAGCCTTTGATGTTTGTTTCTAAATTCATATTCTCAAGTGGAACTTCATTACTTATTAGATTTAAAGGAAATAAGGTTTTGATTCTTTTATCAACGAATACTTTTAAATTATGTATCATTTAAAAAATGAGATAATTTTTAAAAAAATAAATGCTTAAAGTCTTAGATGAAATCTTTTGATGAAATTGCATTTTCGAGTTTATCTAATCAAAATTTTTATTCCTATGTATTCCTGAATCAAAATCTATTTTCCTAAATGTATATCAATTCTATTAAAAATCTCTTACATCTAGAGTATTTTAGAAATTAAAAATTTTTACACCATTTTTCATCGAGATTTATGATATTGTCTAAAAGTTCATGGCAAATGGAAATTCTGTGAAAGTACATTGAAATTGGCGTTTTTTGATTAAAGATATTTAAATTAAATGATTTTTTTAAATTTAAAATTCTCATTTTATTATAGAAAATTATCTTTTAAATATATCTTTATATAAGTGCTAAATTCTTACATTATTGATTATTATTTTTAACGCTCGTATATGTAATTATTTATGTGAATTTGTTTAAACTCACGCTTTTCACATAACGAAAATACATTGGCCACAGTACATGGGAAGTTATTTTGCCTTTGTTAACAAAGTTTGTAAATAAAATCTTGTGATATATTTTGAGTAACTGAAAAGCAGATAAAAATGAAAAATAAATGCACTGTTTGATCGATTAGATCAATTTTGTGCAATGGGAAAAGAAAAACTTCGATTCAATCCATTATAATAGTGAAATTATACAAGAATAAAAAGCACAACAGCCATATTTCTTAAAATTTAATGTTCTCAGTATATTTAAAATGTGAATTGGGACATTACATGTCTTTTGATATTGCTTAGTGACCAATGATGCATTTTATACTCCAGTCTTACAACAGGGTTTATATCCCTTAAAAATAGCAAACTGGTCAAAAACTAAATCTAATTTAAGCTTTACCTTTACTTTTTCATTTAACTTCAAGGTAAAAATTACTTATTTATCTGTTTAAATATTTCTAAGAGAGTCCAGGAGATGTTTCTTTATTCATGTGTGTTAAATTTTTTTGAAAAAATTCTTTACGTCTGTCCTGAGCATAAAAAATTTCTTTTGCCCACTACAGTTTTATTTTTTAATTTAATAAGAAGAAATCCGCCTCTTATAATGAGAAATGGGAAAAAAGCGACATCACAAGTGTAAGTAAAATCTAAAATATTTAAGCCTCACACAGATCCATTAACGCGAAATTTAATCTTTTTCCTAGAATTCTTTCCAACCATTATATTAATTCACTCTTTTTTTCTTTCTTTTCATAACTGGGGCAGAAATAATTTCATTATTTTAATTTAACACTTTTGAAAAGCATTTTTGAAATATTTCTCCCTTTCTTGGTTAAAAGGTTCCTTTAATTCAAAAAAAAGGAGGGAAAAAAGAATGAAATCTTGCCTTTTTTAAAAAAATTGCTTCTTACTCTTGAAACAAAATAATTTCTTCAACATATTGTTTTCACACATATTATACTGCATTATTTCTTTATTTAATACTGTATACATTTGTGATAGCATGTATATTCTAAATGATGTTACTTGCATTCTTCATCAGTTGATTATTTCCAATCAAAGTTTTTTTTTTTTAAAGACTTATTCGTCAAAGATCATAGCTTGAAATTTCATTGATTTTTTTAGTCTAAATGTATCAATTGATTTAATATACGCACTGCAAATATTTTATAGAAGTTATCTTAAATTTGACAAGAATTTATCTTATAAATAATCTTAATAATAATGTACTCACGGATTACTTAAATACAAAGCAAAATTTATGGAATATTTAAAATATAAAGTTTTTATATTGATGGTGATCAATAGAAAAACTTCATACTTGAAATATTTCACATTCCTTCATAAATTTTCATTCTTTTTGTTTCAACATTCTATTTAGTACTCCGTCTACTCTATATAAAGAGACAATTTTCTTAATAGTTCTGAATTAATTATAAAATTTATAATAAAAAGTTTTGATAATATTCTTTGTAATATTTTTTAATAAATATTACAAATATTAATATTTTTTCCCTCATATTAAATTATTCAATGCGTTACTGATCTTTTGTTAAGGCATGCAAAATATGTTCCATGATCTTGTAGTTTATTTGAAGATTTTGTGCACACCGGTTTCAACATTTTAAATAATAACCAAGAGCTTAGGAACTTTTCTTCCAAAATATAAACAATATCTGTTTTCCATAACAAAAAATAAAATTTCCAAATCTGGCAAATTGAATAGGAATTAATTGCTTGGATGCTTATACTGAGTTACAAAGTTAATTTAAGATGCTAATAAATTCCTTTTATAAATTAAAAATTGTTTACCTTTCAAGAAAGTAAGAAACATAGATATATACACAAAAAATGTCAAAGTAAGTGTAGTTAAATTTACATGTGCTAAAAATAGGGCTTCTTTATCATCTAGAATTTGACCAATTGCCAGCAATTATGGTACTCAAAATTGCTTAAATCTTCAAAGAGTACAAAAATCTGACCACAAATCGGGTAGCTCGTGACTTAAATATTAGGTGAAATATAAGAAAGGGGTTTGGCTCCATCTACTCGTATCAGTCACTAGTCTGCTTATCTACTTTCTGCTGAAATACCTTTCTATTGTTTCCTTTTGTTAGAAACATTTACAGGAAGACAGAAGAAAAAAAATATATGAAGGAAGATATCGTAGTGTTATTGATGCATTCGGTTGCCAAAGTGGAAGGAAAAGAATTACGCTAAGGAACTAATTATCTCTCTTCTTAAAAGATACCAATAATACTTTTTATCTGTACATTACTCATTTATATTATGAGTACCCCCTTTAAATACACTCATATTATTATAAGTGGTTTAAAAATGTTTTAACAAAGAATTCTGTAAAAATGCATAGAAAATACATAATATTCTAAAATTTATATTTTTTAAAATTGAAATTTATATTGCTAAGCATCCTTAAATGATAAACGATTGTATATTGAGTTTGTAAATACAAACCTAGACAAAATTATTTCGATGAAAATATGTTGAGATTAAACCATGTTTAAATAACCAAAAATACTATTGTAACGTATAGAAATAGATGAGAATTTATGAATATTACTAAAATTTTATTGAAGAACCAAAAACACTTGTTTTGCAACAAATTACACATATGAGAGCTTATCTTGGAATATTTAGACAAGAAAACTTAGGTAATGAGTTTAAAGATATTTTTCCATCTTTAAATAGCAATTTTTGAAAATAAAAGTTTTCATTTAATGTCATATTGATCTTAAAGAACAACTTAAAATTTTTTTTGTTGCATGATTCGAAATAAGATTGCTGAAAATGTTACTCATAAAATATTTCTGTCTTCATTTGTAATAACATGTTTAGGTTTTATAAATTCTATTTAAGAGATATCCTGTTTGCGTGTGTGGTCATTTTTATTAATAAATTCTTCTTGAGAAATTAAAAAATAATCCTCTTTTATTAAAATTTTATGCTTAAAACATTTTTATTTTTAAATACGATGAAAGATTTTGGTCTGATACACTTTGAATTTTTCATTGGAAGTTGAAAACGTGCAATGAAAAATTGTAATATTTAGTTGAAGAAATTAACAATCTAAATAAAAATTATACTTTTTAAATCTCATTAACTAATGCTTTACAGGCATGGAAATTGTAAGAAAAAATTTTGAAAAGTAATTAAATAATGCTTATTTTTTGTAATCTTCTCAATTAATTTGATAAACAGATGGTTCCTTCAATAAAGGGTTTTTAATTTAAATTGTCTGGAAATTTAAAGAACTCTGACATAAATTCTAATATAATAACTTATGATAAAACAATCAAAACGGTTTTTTATGCATCCTTGAGATTAATGAAAATTTTTCTTACTGAAAGCTTTGTTTAGTAAAGGAAATCGACCCATCTCACGATTTCAAAATTTGAGAATCCTTTTTGTAGTATTTTCCTGAACTTCAAATTAATGCTTTGGTAGATTTAATGCGTTCATTATATCAAAGCATACAAAAGTTAAAATACTATAAATACTCCTATTATTCTACAAATTTTTATGCTTTTAATGTTTTATTGAATGATTATGAAGAATGAATTTAATTGATATAAATGTTTAAATGAAAACACATTTCAATAAAATTAAACGAATTTTCCAACTAATCTTAGCAAATGAAATAGCTTAAAAATTGCAAATTAGTTGCAAAATCTTAACAACTAATCTTAGCAATTTCTAATCTTAGCAAAAGAAAAAAAAAGCAATTTAAATTGAAATATCTTCTGAAAATAATAAAATGCTAAATAGAAAGAAGATCCAAGTTCAGAATACTATTTTAAAATTCGGAATAAGGCCTTTAATAAAATAAATAAATGTCACAAGCAAAATAAGTAGCGAATTGTCAGCTCAATTAATTCCAACAAAGAATCGTCGCGCGATATTATAAGACTGGATAATTATTTAAAAATCAGCACATTAGATTAAACAAAAAGCATGTATACTTGTTCATTATTGACAAAAAATCGAAATAATAGCAATGTAGTGAGTGGTAAACGAGAGACAACTTTATTTTGAAATCAATGTTTGTGTGATCAAATACTCGAAAGGAAACGTAATTTCTGAAACCAAAATTTAATAGAAACTTCAGATTTTCACTGTTTCTCGTCAGATTTTTACAATATCTTTCTAGAGGATGGATAAAAAGGTACAACTTACTTTTTGTTCATAGCAGTATTGTTGCTATGGAGCGCAAAATTTTAAACCCATTTAATTATTCTTACAAGAATTTTTGATTTATACTCAGCTTAAAATTTAAATAATTAACTAATTAGTTTCCTACATCTTTCTCCCAAAATGATAGGAATATCATGCGTATAGGATATTCATAAATAATTATTTTTAGCACACATGCCTCTTACTCTGTATGTTTTTGATTAAATTTCAAATTTAGAACATTATACCATTTCAATTTTTTTCTTTAGTTGTCACTTTCATAAATTCATTAAAAACATTTGTTAATTTCGTATCAATTCTTTAAAAATATCTTATTTTCTTGCTTTTACTCATCCTATTTTTTTAACGAAAGAATTTTAAGATTATTTCTATAACCCTAAAATTAAAAAAAAACACTACTTTTCAGAGACAGATAAAACCATTTTGATGATGATTTAAAAGAAAAAGGGATCTCAACCAATTTAAATAATACATAAGTCATAACTGAGGATTATTACATATGTCTGACTTGAAAAACGTGAAAAAAATGGAAGAAATTTTGTTTTTTATTCGCGCGGAGGCTCGCAGATTTTTATCTATAATTTTTCGTTTATATTTGTTATTTAATGGTAATTAATTTTTAAGACTCTCATTCTTCAAATTTATGTAAAATTGTCAAATAATTCAAATAAGTAATCTGTCAATAGCTTTAGAGTCTGCTAAGCGCGTTGTTAACAATGGACACCTAGAAACTATTAATAAGGATTCGAAGTTTTTAAAACAAAGCATTAAATTAAATTTAAAGTTATCACTTAAATTTGGAAATTCACAATATAATTACGAATTTTTTTCAATAATTAGATAAATTATATCTATTAACAACATTATTTGATTAACTTTGTGGATTAAGAGTAATATAAATGTTGTCTGAAGGCAACGAGACTAAAATAAAAATTCTTATGTATAGGAATTCTTATTCTTTCAGAATAATTGAAACAATACAAAAATGAGTAAAAAGTTCAGAAATCTTTTTTCTAAATAATCGGAAATGAGTTTTATGAGGGTATTTGGCATTTGTTTAATTTAAAAGGCTCTCAATGATATTTTTTTGGGGAAAAGAATTTTACAACACATGAAATATGAATATTTAATTAGTAAGTCAGAAAATGCAGAAAAAGTGACACTTCTGAACAGAAATTTCATTTTTTCGTAAGTTAGGGCTTTATGCTGCCG
Organism: Trichonephila clavata; assembly: GCA_019973975.1. Classification (NCBI taxonomy): domain Eukaryota; kingdom Metazoa; phylum Arthropoda; class Arachnida; order Araneae; family Nephilidae; genus Trichonephila; species Trichonephila clavata. The sequence goes on from BMAO01007123.1 coordinate 12,923, forward strand.
CTATTCAAATTTTATAAAAGTCATATAAGACTCTTTTCCTTAGAGAGAGAAATATATGAACGCGTTCATTTTATCCTTTATAACTATCAAAACACTGAATTTTCGTTGTTTTTTCTTGTGGTTCATTATCTGACTGTTCGAAAAAATGAAGTATCCTTTTTCCACTCCATGTATGCTTAAGAGCTTACTGGAAATACGTATTCTAGTTTGTTACTGTAAAACCACGTCAAGATGTATATTGTTTTGAATTTCACACTTTTTTTAAGCTTTCTTTATAGTGTCTATGAGTTTCAAGCATTCTACATTCTTTATTTCTGATATTTTAAGAAAAAAAATTAAATGAAAGTGTTTTTTGTTGTATTATTAAAGCTTAGATAAAAAAATTAGAAACCAGAACCATATAGTAGACGTGATGATTCTACGTCTCCAGATTGCACAAATTGTAATGAGTTGGCTTATTAAAAGAGAAAATACTGACTAATGTTAGCATCACAAAAAATGATTTTATACAAAAAAAATATGTGAATCATCTTTCTTTTGGTTGATGCAAAATAAACTACACCTGGGAAAAGTGCGCTGAGCTTCTAATAGACTATTTTTTGAGATTTAAAGAATATCTATGGTAAGTAAATATGTCAGTTGATTAAACACATTATGTGTAACTACACACATTTAGTCACCTCTATGTTTTAGGAGTAATTTAAGATGATTTTTCTTGGTGAAAAGATTACTTTTGAATACAAAATCTTATAAACATTAGACTTGAAAAATGTAACATTTTAGAAAAGCTATTGAAATATTTCTGTAAATATATTTCGATAGTTAGATATTTTCTATATTTCAAATTATAATTATTCATCATAAAATTCGAAAATGACTTGATATATTTTTTATTTATTTTAAATGTTGTATTATAATTAATGACAACCGTGTTATAATCTTTTTTATAGAATAAAAATAAAAATCACTTACTGAAAAATAAATTAACTTCTTCATTCATAAATTTGACGTTTCAAATAAATTTAAAATCTCAAAATTAATAAAATGCACCTGTTCTATCAATGATGGTAAATTGGCTAAATTGCACTTTGCTGTAGAATCTGAAAATCTTTGTCTTTTATAACATCCAAGTTTGATCCTTTGACATTTTGAAAATTTATTGTATAAATATAATAAAACCTAGTAGCAAAATAAGACGAAAAGGAATGGAAGTTTTGACCTATTTAATAGCATTTACAACTATTTAATTTTATGTAATATACATAATATACAGTGTCTTTAAAAAACCCCCTTAAATAAACAATTTATTTTTTCATAAATATTTGTCAAATAATTCGCCGTTAAGAACCAAATTTTAAATCTAAAGTGTGTGGAGTGAATTTTTTAAAAATAAATTTCTAGTAGAAAAATAATGAGAATTATATAAATATTTCGAATGACTTAATATTAGACTTTAATGCGCAGGATAAAAAAAACCTAACTTGATTAAGTTAAATAAGTTGAAAATCTTAATTGTTAAATCGCCTTGTAACATTCAAAAAATTAAATTTCTGTTAGTGCTTCGCAAATAGGAACTTTTCATTTCATTCACAGTTAATAAATTTAAAATGGAATACATTTATTTATCCTAAATGATTGCGTTTATTCTAAAATCTAAATATACAATAAATTTGAAAGATACCATCTCTAATAAAAAACTCTTCTACTGCCGGATATTATTAGTTTCAATTGTTAAATAATAGTTATATGTATATATGCCAGGTCTGGAAAGTTTGGCTTCAAAATTAAGTAAATAATAGATAGAAATAGAGCGAACTCTTTACTGGGTATTGAGGGTAAATAAGACTACTTAAAGGTAGAGAGAGCGCTGACGTAGAGAGAGCGAGCGTATTCAAAAAGATAGCTGGTGACTCCTCGTTGCAATCTTTTATTCCACTCGGTTGCGTGCCAAGGAACCGCCATATTGGATTCAATATGTATGAAAAATAATAAAGGTTATTTTAGATATGATTGTTACGTCTACAATAAGAATAAATAATACATAATCGTTTGGCGAAGTAGAGCGTGAACTACTCAACAAGAATAAATGTAATTAAATAATCCATAATCGTTTGGCCAAGTAGTTCATGTACTACTCAACAAGATAAAATGTATATAATGTTTTGATTTTTGCTGTTCGATGAATAAAGAATTTTATTGGAATAAATGACGGCTTAGTTTGTTTCTTGGTGCCGTAAGATTAATTTAAAACGTAATTTAAATACGTAAAATAGTTGGCGTCTGCGACAGGATACGAACCTGCAATCTTCTGATTCGAAGTCAGAAGGTGAACAAAGAGTTTTGGTGGCAAAATCTGGTTTTAAATCACGTGATATTTCCAGAAATAAAACGGAGCAAAGTCACCGAAATGAGGATGTAAATACTCCACCTACAAGTGCAGCTTTAGTGAGCACAGGTAAGGAAGAGGGGGCCGGATTTTTGGTAGTAAGGTGGCGGCAGATAAAATTCCAATAGGATCGTAGAACTGTTGCACAAATGACAAAATTGTTCTTTTTGTCGTATTACCCTTGTTTTGAGGAATTTTATTTATTACCGAGCATCTAAGTGTATCTCTATCTAAGTTCCATATTATACCCAGTAAGTCTGTATCTCCCGTACACTTAGAGACACCTGGACCATTGACATTACTCTCCCAGTTCCTCAAATTGAAACATCCCTTGCCTAAGACAATCTTAGCACTATAAATAAAGTGTTCCCTACTTCCTGCTCAGTAAAAACACCACTTACACAATTATGAACATAAAATGAATGTTTGAGTTTAGAAATAATTTCCGTACACTCCAACGAAGAATGTTCAAGCAAATGATTTAAAGAAGCCGCCAATAAGAACGGACTTGAACAAACTCCAAAAACAACCCGACAGTGCCGATAAACCATTTCCCTATTATCCTCAAGAGGGTAGAAAAATCTTAAGAATTCTCTATGTTCAGGGGCTATAGCTAACCGTAGGAAGGCCTTCTCAACGTCGGCTGATAAGCCAATCGGGTACAAACGGAATCGATCTAATATGTCTGGTATTAATTCTATCAAATTGGGACCTTTATGAAGCACATCGTTAAGCGAAGGCTTACGATGTAGCAGTAGCATCAAAAACAGGGCGTATCTTAGTGGTCTTAGCTGGTGTCAGTACGGGTCTATGAGGTAGATAATACCCATCATTATATTTATTTCATTATCTGGGATTCTTTCTATTATTCCTAGGACTGTTCAATGTAACAATGATGCTCTCCTCACATTTTACCAGCGGGCCTGGGGCCTGTCATATATATATATATATATTTATATAATACACATAATAATGATATTATACACAAATAGTTATAATCCGAAGTTTAACTAGACACAATAGAAAGTAAGAAATATTAATCATAGTATTATAACAGCAAACTCTTGACCTTAGGAACCAAGAAGGCAGTATTAAACAATGTTTTTTTGCTAGCCAACCCTTAACTGTAATTTGCCTATACTACTGGCCTAGAGCTATAGGGAAAGGAGGAAGTAATATAAATATGTTATTATATATATATATAAGAAAATAAAATACAATATAGCTGAGATTAAATAAAATATAACAGGAAAAATGAATAAAAATTAACAAGAGCTACTTACTAGCATGTAGATAAAAATATTTGTATGAAATACGTTTAAGATTAGTAAACATACTACCTAAGCACATCACCATATTAATATTTCCCGTCAATATTCAAAATGAACTAAGAGTAGAACTGCATAAAATTAAAAATTAGTAAATGATATCAATATAAGTAAGTTTATATATAGTTCATAACTTAATATATATATATATATATATTGATCCAAAATTGACTGAAACGAAGAGGACCCCTAATCATACAAGGCATTTATGATATAAAATAAAATATATTTAATTTTATTAAACATGCAGCGCCATCTTGTGAATATGTTGAAAACTGAGTAGCTGTAAAGCAATTTTAGAAATAATATGTATTTCATTAATTATGATTTCACCTCTTTTTCATTTTTCACTATTTTGGCTCTCGAACAAGCCAATCTGCTGTATTAAATAAAATCAAAAATATCCTTTTTTATTTTGAAAAATTAAATTAGATAGTTATGGATTGATTTTCTTAAATAAAAAAAAGGGGACTTTAATTTTTGGGATTTTCGTTTTTCAATGTAATTTATAAGTGAATGCTATAACTTAAATGTCCTTGGCATAATAGTTACAAGTTCGAAGATTGATTTCCCCCCCAAAAAGTTTTTGTAAAGTTTGAAGGTCCTGAATTCTTGGTGTAATCTGATATAGAGGAGAGACGCTCCTATTGTGCTCTTCAGTTCACATAAATCCACTAGCTTGGAGCAACAAGAGAAATTTAACGCATTGCTTAACCCTTTCTTGGGTCTTGGAAGAGAGATTACTTCCCATCTACATGATCTTACAAAATAAACCTGTGAGAAGAGAACATCCATTATAATATATCGGTTTTGCTGCTGTAACGATCGGAAGACAAATTTCGGCTTCATTTTTGTGCTACTGCACATATTTTAATAATTAAGAGATCTGTAAATAGAACAATAAAAAATGGTACTAGAGAAGAAGTACATTGTCTAAAAGCTGTCATTGTATATAAAGATATCAAGAGAAGGGTTGATCTCTTAAAAAAAAAGAAAGATACAAACATGAAGAAGATCTGTAAAATGATGGCATCGTATCATTTATTTTCTTATTGACCCTGCCACCAAAAATGGTTTCATACTGTGGGATGTGAATAAAAGAAAGAGAAGTTTAGACTATCTAACATTCCGTATAGTATTAGCTCGTCAGCTAATGGACAAATATTCTTCAAGAAAAGGATGCCCTGCTAGCTTCTGAGCAAGGAAGTGTTTATTTCTGGATTATGTACACTTAGCCAGTGTGAGAAATCGTTTGCGAAAGATGGTTTCCGACAATAGACGTTGTAAAAATTGTAGCAGAAGAGGACCCACTACGTGTGTGCAGAATGTGATGTCCCCTTGTCCTTTGCAGCATGCTCTTCATCTTTTCAGGGCAAATAATCACTATTAAGTTTAATTTCCTTTATGACGGTAAATGGTTTCTTGAGAAATATTCTTCTCGCCCCTAAAATTTGGCAAAATAAAGTATATTTACTTAAATGCTGTTGCTTAATTGTTAATAAAAAATAAACAACTGAGAGAAATTCAAAAGAGAAACAAATGGCCCACTAAAGGGTTAAATGTATATTTTGGCGATACCCTTAATCAAGAAAACGTTTCACACACGTGTGCAAAAACACACACATAATATAGGATGAAAAAAGGTACCATTCTTACTTAATGTATTATCGTAACCTAAGCGAAGGTACACAAAGATTATTTCGGTACTGAAAAGAATGGTGCCTGATCTGATACCGCAGTAATATATCGTCCCTTCCATTCAGTTGAGAAACCGAAAGGGAGTCATTTGTGATAAGTCTTTCTTTTCTGTTTCTGTCCCTGCAGAAATGTTCTCACTCTTCTTTTATCTATCACAAGTGTCAGCTCAAGTTAGAAGAAAAAAATTCCCTTTATTTATTCCCTTTCGTTTGCGACGGAAGCTGTGGTGTAATTTGAACGTCGATTTAAATTATTGATGGCTTTTCTAAGGGGTGTGTGTGTGAATCTGAGAAAATGCACATCCAAGAAAGGAAATTCGAGACTTTGTTTCCGTAATTGAAATCAAAGACGGAAGGTTTTTTCACCACATTTGTCAAACAATTTTTTTTTGTTTAATGATAATCTACACTTGTGAGTGTAGATTAAGAATATGAGATGAACTAAGACTTAACTTTTTAAACAGGACGATACATCTTTTAACGAATCAGTATTGCCTACTTCAGTTTTATGCCTTAGGTTTTTAGTTATACATGGGAATCTAAATTATATATAGAAGTAGATTTCCATTAAAAATTTATTTTGCGAAAGTTGATCTCCAAGGGGGGAGGGCATTAAGAGGCGTTATAAATAAATATTTCCGTATTTGAACTATTAGACCTACGGACTTGAATTTTGGCAGGCATGTTCATTTCATGGAGTAGAGATCTGTTGCAAATAGATTTAGCGAAAATTGACCCACCTAGGTTAAGGGTAAAGGGTGTTATCCGTATTTTAATTATTAGACATGTGAACTAAAAATTTAGTAGGCATGTTCTTTTCATGGAGTAAAAATAAGATAGAAGCAGGTTTTGAGATAATTGACCCCAAAGGGGTTTGAGAGGTGTGAGGGGTGTTATAGACATATGTATTCTCATTTTTGAACTATTAAACCTACAGACTTGAAATTTGGTGTGAATGTTCCTTTCGTTGCGTAGAGATTCATTAAGAATGAGTTTATCGTAAATGGATCCCTATGAGAGAATTGTGAGACGATACTCGAGAACAGAGATAAAGAACCTCTCGTTTTTTTAAACATTAAACCTACATTAATGAAATTTGGTATGCATGTTTCTTTTGTTGTGTTGAAATCGACATAGACCTTTCCGCTAAGCATAGACATTTTCAGCTGCTACTCAATCAAAAAGAAGAAAAAAAAAACTATACCGTTAATGCCACAAAAATATTGCTATTCTCCCCAAAAGTGGATAGAACTATATTTACATAATAATATTTTCTAAGATATAGCATTGAAATTAAACAATATAATAAGTTAAACTTTGAAATTTGAGTGAATGGAATGTAAGTTTTAAGTCCTATTCCAATTAATTAGTTAGTTTTTTTCATGATTAGAGAAAGGAGTAAATGCAAATTAACAAAAATCAAATGAATTCCTCGGAGAGATAATGAGGATAATTTCTCAGATATGCATGCAATTTTAATCAATAAATTGGAAAAGAACTAACTTTAAAGCCTCTTTCTTAATTTTTGAAACTACAATATGTTGAAAATATTAAAAAAAATATATAGTAGAGCAGTTAGTGTGAGAGGCAACCAAAATAATAGACATTTGAAATTCAAAAACCTTTATTTCAATTAATTTTAAATATTATAAGATTACAAATAGCAAATGGAAGCAAGTTAGTCCTAATTAGTAATGATAATGATAATTATAATTACTTAACAATAAGATATGCACAAATGCAGATGTATAGGTAATCTTTTTTGTTCTCTGATAACAAGGTTCCAAGTTCTGTGCCAAAATACGTTGATAATTCACAATACATTTCCTATAGGTTTAATTCAAACTATCATTAGCAATATCTTACTCTCTGTCTTCTTCTCCGAACTCAATCCAATTAATTTAAATAGCAACTTACATTTACATAAGTCACGGCTCTTATACAGAAATAGGTTATCAAATCAAAGAATTCATTAAAAGTATTTCCCCTTTAGGATTAGCAGAAAGACCTGAAGAGAATCTGTTACGGATTGATTAAGCATTCAACAGCGAATATTTATTTAAATGAATTATATTTTTCTGATATTTAAATGAAGCAATATTTTTTTTAATTTCAAGAATTATTGCTGTGCTAAAACGAGGAGAATTATATTTACTCAATTAATAGTTAATTTACCAAAATTAGCGCGAAGTTAAGAAACAGAGCTTAAACTTATTAATTATATACACTTAAGAGCCAAAACATTATGACCATCCCTACATTTTGAAATAAACTCGCCTAGATGACTGGAAGGCACGTGATCAAGTGGAAGTGGTATTTAACTGCTGCTGAAGTGTCTGAAGAATCATTCTTTCACTGACTTCTGTGTGTGATGGGAAAGGCTGTGGATCTAAGCGACTTTGATAGAGAGCAGGCTCGAAGGCTCGGAGCAAGTATTTCCGAAACTGCACGACTCGTGGGTTGTTCGCGATCTACAGTTGTTAGTACTTATGCAAAGTGGATGAATGACGGTGAAACCAGCAGTAGACGACATGGTGTTGGACGTCTACATGCTATCAAAGAAAAAGGTCGTCGGAGACTGTCTCGCATGGTGAAGCAAAACTGGAGCCAGACAGTGGCTCAGCTGACAGCCCAATACAATGCAGGGCCAAGTAGAATAGTATCGGAGCACACTGTTCAGCGGACACTGTTGGATATGGGGCTACGCAGCAAACGTCCCACTCGCGTGCCTTTGCTGACCAAGCGTCATCGCCAACTGCGCCTGCGCTGGGCCCAGGAACATCGCGACTGGTCCATGGATGAATGGGAGACAGTTGCCTGGTCAGATGAATCACGGTTTGTCATTCATCACGTCGATGGCCGTGTCAGGATATGCCGTCTTCCAGGCGAACAGTTGCTCCCTCAATGTACAGTAGGTTATACCCAGACCGGTGGTGGCGGTATTATGCTTTGGGGGACGTTCTCATTGCGGACCATTTGCACCCTAACATGGCCTCTGCTTTTCCAGCTGAAAATGGAATGTTCTTATGACACAACCCCCCTTGTCAGAAAGTTAAAATTGTGTTGGAGTGGTTCCAGGTACATGCTGCTGAATTCCAGTTAATGTCCTGGCCGCCTAACTCACCGTATCTCAATCCGATAGAACACATTTTGGATGTCATGGGAGGGCAGCTCAGAGTTCAAAGATCACCAATTCGCAATATCTCGAATTTGCGTGACCGTTGTTTAAACATCTGGCACAATCTGTCTCCGGCCATCTACCAAGGACTTGGGGCATCCCTGCCAAGGTGGGTTGAAGCTGTGTTGCGCTCCAAAGGTGGGCCAACTCTTTATTGACAGCTGGTCATAATGTTTTGGCTCTTGAGTGTATTTTTCTATGAAGAAATACTAAAACAACTGCTGAAAAAATATAAGTTATTTGAGAAATATCGGACATTTATTGCGAAAGTATATGTTCCTTATGAAATCAAAATGTTATTTCTTATGTCTCCTATCTACATGTTGTTTAGAAGAATACGAATAGCTAAATTAGTATATAACAGTAGTAAATTTTCAAATAAAAAGAAGAAAAAGTGAGAAATGCTTAAAACATTCATAGAGATTACAATGTTTGAATTTCTTTTTCCTGTTTTTCATTCTCCCCTCTCTTTATATCCACAAATTGTCTTTCAGACACTAGAGCTATTTCTTTTTTTGGGTCGATTACAGCTAAGTACATTATATTGCTTGTAATTTTGTAAACATACATCTTTTTTATTGAAACAATTTTCGTTCAGACAGGAATTTTTTATATTCGGACATCAATCACGATATTTCTATATAAATTTCACCAATTTTTCTTTTTATGCTCGAAAGTTCAACAAAAAGTTTTATGATTATTTGATGCTTAGTTGTTTGGTTGACTGATTTTATTGGCCGAAGGCCACATTTGTCCCGGCTCAGCCAAATGCCCGCTGATTTAAGAAAACACATTTATGCATGTGTTGTTACTCAAAATGTGTAAATACAATAAAAAAAGGGGGAATGGAACAAAAAGGAAATTTTTCAGAAGTATAGAACATGAGGCACTTTTATGTTTTGAGAAACTGTAAAAATATTGGAGGAAAAACTACTTGAACGCTTCTTCTTTTTTAATCCCATACTTACTTGTGTTGTCTTATCTAATATCTGCAAAATATTAACTAATTATCATTTTCATGTTAAGTGTTGTGATGGAACTTGACAGAGATTTCTGGAAAAACAATCAAGAAGATGTCGACATTGTAAATGGTCTCAATTGATTTGAATATATATATATATATATATTGACTCTCCTCCCCCTCTTTTTAAAACAATTATGCTACTACCAAATAAATATCTGTACAACGACAATTTAAAACAAATTCTACACTAAAACAAAATCTGAAATAAGAAAGAAAGTTTTATTTTTTAATTATTCGCAAGCAATATTTCCATTTTTTATCATCTAGTAAATTAATTGTTTGTCCAATAAATTTACAGATCTATTACGCTTCTGTTAGAATAAAAAACAAAAGTACGAAAATGCATATTTTTTTGTGGATAAATGTGAAAAAAAATATTTTTTAAGTCTGCAGTTTATTTTTTCTATTTTCGTATTATAATTCTTTGGAATATCTTCTTGCTCATTCGTACTTATGCCTATTACAATTGTAAGGTAATAAAAAAAATGACTATAAAGGGATTAAAGCTTTGTGAAGAAAACCTTATTTCTTCAAAATTTCTTAATTAATTACGAATACTTCTTTAGAAATTAAAAAAAAGTTTAATGCGCTGACTAATGAGATGTAAAAGTGTAAAATAAAACTTAGAGATTAAAATGTTACAGAAATTTGTTTTGATGACAAAAGTAGATTCTAATGATCGAAAAGATTCTTCATTTGCAGTTTTTTATGTTCTTCTGAGGGTTTCTTTGAATTTGTTAACCTTTTTTCTTTTTGAGTTTCATTTGGTAATAGGAAGAATAAATTATTAGGAATAGGAATTCATTGAACTGCTTCGCAGTTTAGAGCATTGTGTTTTCCAACATGGAACAAATTATGAAATCGATTAAAAAATGAAAAGAAAAAAAATCCCTGGAAAAATTCTTAAGACATCCAAAAAATTAATTCCTTTTGTCGAAGCCGTGAAATTTCTCGTTAAAATGTTTCTCACATTTACTTGTAAGGTTGCATTACTTTGAAATTTAATTAGTACGAGTATATATTTATTTTTATGGGAATAAAATAAAAGAATAGTTTTTATGGTAATTTTTAGTTATATTTTTAATTGTAATAATTACATAAATTAAATTTAAATTCACCTTTAAAAATTTAAAAAAAAATTCTTTTATTATTTATGTTTTTTGCTTTGGCGTACTGCTTTCAAATTTTTTTTGTGTTCTATCATAATTAGTTGAAGCATCTTTTAGTGAGTAATACTCAGTCGATTGAAAGAACAACAATATTAGTGACATAAATATATGATTTGTTACAAAGCAATTTAAAATATTCCTACTATTCTCTCTTTTCGAGGAAATAGTAAAGTTTTGTTAATAAAATCGACAGCTTAACTTGTAATGGAATATTTTTATTGATTTTTTAAGTTTTGAACTTTATTAAAATTTAAATTAAATATTAAAAAATTTACTTGCATTCCCAAATAACTTGACTGTCATACGCAGTAAGTAGATATTTTGAATGAATTTCATAAAAATACGATAACAGAAATGAAAAATTCTTTGAACTAGAAAAGCATGAAATATTTTATTGGAAGACATTGTGGATACAGATGCCAATTCAAATAGAATTAGAGAAATTTTAAGTTAAAAATTAATCCAATGAACAGGAATGAATAGTTTATAATAGATAATTAAAAATAGAATTTCCACAGAATAAGAATTTCACAAGAACAAATGTTCAACATACCAAATTTTATTCGATGATTCGATTTGAATAAGAACATTAAGTAATCAAAACAAATAGATCTGTTGCCAAATACTTTACAATTATAGACAAATAAAAAACAATTAAATACGTTGGAACAGCTTCAGTTCACATGGGACAAGATACATTTAGCACAAAATACACGATAAGATTGATTGTTTATTAAGATCACACTTTGAATTTATACAAGGGTTATTGCTGGCGAATCACGTGATTTTGAGTATCGATCATCTGATGAGAATGCCGAAATCTCAGTTGGCACCCACCTCTCCAAATTTTCCAACTCAGATAATTTATTTCGTAAAGCAACTTATCCTATTGAGTTATTTTATACAAACATTGAATGAGGACTATTTTTAATGGTTAAAATTTATCAATAATGGTCAATGTTTTTAATGTTTCTTATGTACACAATTTTTTTACAGATAGCTGGTTACTTTGAGTGTTTTATCTCTCATAATCTCTTAGCAATAGATGAGCTTTGTAATCGTGATACTGAGCTTTGATCTCACAGAAGACTTTTGGGTGGATAAATGAAGACTAATGCTTATTGAAATGAAAGGAAATTAGCATTTTAAGTTAATATGATACAAAAATTGTGTTAATAAAGTGTCCTCAAAAACTGATCGTGATTCAGTAGCTCATATTGAAGTTTGTTGTAGCTTCAGTTAGATAAATAGGAAGCTCAGGTTCTCTGCATCGGCTTTTTGAATCTACAAGTAAAATTACTTAGTAAGAAAAACTTTAATTAACATTTAAAAAATAATGAAATTTTTCTTCTCTTTTTATCATTTTTTTTAAATTTTAGAATTATTTTATTTTGAAATTATTTTTCCAATCATAAGTGCAAATGTATTTAAATTTCAAACACTAACGATATTTCTTTCAAAACATGTACGGCTATCTATCAAGCAAATAAAGAAACTTAAATGGAAATATTCAAAAATCGAGAACTTTTCTCTCATATGTAAATATTTATCTGTACTGTTATTTTCATTCCAACTTAGCAAATTAGTTTCAAGAATTTTAAAAAGAAATCGAGAGTACAATAGGATTTTATTCAATACTTTTCCTTAAGAAAATGTAAGGAATTTTTCCAAATTGTATATTTTTAAAAAATTTTGTTTAAAAATGTTTCAAAAATTAAAAAAAAAATTATAAAAACGGAAAGTAAATGTAAAAGTGTATTTTGGTAATTAATTTTCTAATGTATCATAGAATTTTGTAAAGTAAGATTAATTTTATTTAAACGCTTTATTAAAATAAACTTTCTTCGTGGAATTTTTTTTCCAGAGAATTAAAATTACTTTTGCTTTTTAGCTTTGAAACATAAGAAGGGATAAAAAAGGGAAAAAAATTCTGTAATTTTATGCTTTTGAATTGTAAAATATTAAACAGAGCATTTAACCTACAATTTCTTATTAACTTGTCAATTAATTACTTAATAAAATACTAATTTATGAAAACACTTTATTTTTGAAAGTAAAACATTTCTGACCACTGCAGTACAAAATAAATTTTAAATCAAATGTTAATGGTAGTAATATTGTAGTAGTAATGTACTACTAAATTGCATAAAGTTTTATTTTTCTTTATTAAAGGAGCTCTTTTATATTGTTTTCAAAATTTTTTGCTGATGACTCTGTTTCTATAACTCAAATTTAGGAATAAGTGGAAGCAGTATTTGAGTGGTCTTAGTCACGAACTCGGAGTCGGCGTTCGAGAAGTGGGTACGAAACCTAGTGCCATCAAAGATCCATCTTGTAGAGAGGCAGATGCATGGTAAATATTTCTCTGTTCAAAGTCCTTCCGTTGGTGTAGAGTAAAAGTTTGGAGAAGAGGTTGACAGGTCGTTGATTATGTGTCACTATTACCAGCTATGTCGACAGTGGGTCTCACGTTGCCTTAGAATGTGGTTCAAAATAAGTGACATAAATTATATGTAAACAATTAATAACGAAATCGAGTGAAAGAATTTATTTCATTTAAAAAGTCGAGAAAGATAAATACTTTGCGTTCTCAACTTTAATTTCTCTTTGTATTTGCATTTTCATCTCTAAATATTATAGAACTGTATCAATTTTTAAATCTTTTGTAAAGTTATTACAAAAATTATTTATATTTACATAAGTATTTATATTGGAAAATCCTTTTTGATCGGCGAGAATTTTCTTGATCAGCGAAAGTTGGTTGAATAAAATTATTTTTACCCAGAAGAGTCCCCAAGGTATTAATATAGTCGCAGATAGAACCGTCACAAACTGTTACAAGCGCATAGGTGTAAATCAAGTAAAGAAAAGTGTTTTTTTTCAAAAACTTAAAGGTCATTTAAAGGAAGAGAGAAATCCATATACATTTGGAGAGACTATCTCTTTGTTTCTAGATAATCTTTATGTTACAGAAGAAGGAGAAACTTAATCTTGAAAAGTATTAAATTAGAGATTAAAAATTCCGTTTTATTACTTTTTCTTATCAAATATATTTGATATTGATCATAAATCTAATTTTATTTATCAGAGAAGTTAAGATATTTATAGATACTATCCATGTTGGTTTCAGATTCTTTGTAATTTGTAAATAGTACAATAAAATATTTTTATATTGTTAGAAAAAGGGTACGTATTTTCTAGTAGAAATTATTTTTCTTTGGAAGTCTTAAATTTGCAATTGATATGAAAGCCAATTTTAAAATTCTAAATGCTACAGTAAAATACGTGTATTTAACTTATCAGAAAAAATAATCGGTATTTTTACGAAAAAAAAAAATTGAGGCAACTAAGATAAGAAATACTTAAGTCTCTTTACATAAATGTAACATGTATACTTTATAACTTAAAAGATAAATCTTTTGACATATTTTTTTATAAAAGGCTGTATTTTCAAAAAAAAAAAATAAACATATAAAAAATACACTGATACTTCTATTATAAAATAACATTATTTATAAGCAATGCTATATGTATATAAAATTACCTTTTTATTTATATAAAACGCATAAAAAATGAGGTATGTCTAAAATGAGGAAATAAAATTATTTTACAATAAATCTATACTACTAATCTGTTTAATGAAAAACAGAATAAAATTATTATTCTACACATGAAAATTTTTTACTATCATCATCATTATCCTTTCAAACAGATGGTCCAGACCATTTAATTTAATTCAAATGTGTTCCCTTCCTAAATAATTTTTAATAAAAAACGTTTTATAAATATTTAAAAAAGAGGTAAAAAAATGAAATAAGGTATTGCTTAAACTTGGCATCGTAATCAAAGTACCTTTGAAACTAAAAAGACAAAAATAAAGGAGATATTTAAATATTTATGATATAGTTTAGAAAATCGTTGCAGAGTGTAGCGTAACTACATCTTCATCTTTTTAATTAATGGGGGTTAAGGATGTGGGATTCATGGACAACGTTTCATAAGTCATGAATTTAATAAATATTCTTTGTATAGAATAATGTGCTCTGTTTCAAGTTAAATGGAATTAATGGCTTAAAGGGCTTCATTGCGTGGTGTTGCAGTTAAGGGAGTGAAACACCCACTAAGGAGCCCTCCTTATAATTTGACCAGGGCTCAGAATTTCTATAGCAACGTAATATCCTTGGAAGAATTTGCTTAATATATTATCTAAAAGACAGCAGGAAGAAATATTGAATGCTTTTTAGGGCTTTTGCATATAAATGATAAATAAGTTATAAAGAAGGCGAATAGTGAAATAGAATGTACTTGAAAACAATTATTTGTAGCGATATCTATGCTTATAATTGGAATATACTATGCTTTTGCTGTTTCTTAAGGCAAACCTTTCGTAAAAAATTAGAATAAGGCATCCAATTATGTGTTAAAATAGGATCTGTAGTATATATTTTTAAGACAAATGATGAATCATACTAAATATTAAATAAATACTAAAAATTCAGACATTTCAATATACATTTCGTAGTTTGGTAATATTTTTCTCAAATTTCATGTTTTTCTTAAGTCCTAGGAAATTTGTCATGTTTATTCATTAATTAAGACATTCAAATGAGCAGAACTGAAAAATAACTAAATGACATAAAATAAGAAAAATTGAAATTTAAGTGATGAATTCTTCGAAATGTTCTGCAATACGTATTTTTAATTACTACGGAAATTAAGTTTAAATGGGAAAAAAGAATAAAAACTTAATGCTTTAAAGTCATTTTACATGATCCTCGAAATTAAATAATTATTTATTCTAAAAATAAAGCATGCATTTTCACATAAGACTAAGAAATTCATAATCAATGCAAATTAAACTCTTTACGCAAACTCATATGTGCACACAAATTTTATTTATATTCTGTTCCTTGATAATATTTAAATTATATATATATATATATAGCTTTTTGAAACCATTAATACATTTATAAATGTGATACTTTTATCAATCTTTCAATAGAAACAATACAATATGTGTATGTTCATGAAACTTCCTTAAGAATCTAATTATATATTTTTGAGTTTTTAAATATTTTGATTCTGCAAATTTTGATGTTACAAATAATTGTGAATAATTACTAGTAACATAATGTTACTCCTTATTTTCTAGTGATATTAACTATGGTTTTCAGTTAAAATGGCGAATTTATTGAAACGAATTAAAAATATGTGAGATATGTAGCACTCAAATAGTTAGCACTTTTTTTCACGAATGATATTCAAACATTTTCCTTAAGATCACAGTAGAATACTTTTTTAATATTGAAAATAATATTAGTGGTGAAAATAAGGATATTTGAAATAATATTTGATTATTTATTGATTTAAAAATAGTATCCAAAAGAATATCAGTAAATTAATCTAATTAAATTAATAGGGGAATGTAGCGCATTCAAAGCGAGCTAGATGGAATAGTGCATTGTTAAAGTGATACCTTTATAGTTGTATCGTTATTTTTATTTGTTTAAATATTGTTTTAAACAAATTCAAATTTTTGAACAGATGTACTGAACTGAATACGTCTTGATTAATATGTATCCACATAAATATTACGATATATAAATACTCAACTAAATAGTTCTTTACTTTTTGTGTATTATCTCCAACAGTTAAAAATTCATAAACAGTACAAAAAATTTAAAGAAATAATTAAAATAACTTAATTGAGAACATCTGTATATAAAAGACCATAAATAAATAATAGTATACATAAACCATTATCTTAATTTGACTGCATGTCAAATAAACTGTTCAAATTTACTCAAAAAGTAAATTTAAAATATTAATTTTTCTATTATTAAACATATCTGTTTTATGATATTTTAAATTAAACCGCAATGCATACACATAATTTGTTTATAGTAACATATTAAATTTTTTATATAATTTTCAAATTCATGAGATAAAAAATAAAATTTAATATATTTAATAGTAATGATTTTTTAATGAAACAATGAGAAATATTAACTAAAATAAAAGAAGATAATTGATAAAATCACGTAAAGTGTCATCTAATTTCAATTAAGAAAAACGAACATTATTAATTAAAAAAATTTCTTAAAAGTCAAACAAATAGAAATGCATTAATTCTCCCATGTATAGTTTTTATCGTTCAACTATTTTTCATAATGATCAAGATATTTTTAATATAATAATCAAAACAAATCAACTAGATTTTTGTACCAACGCAAAGGGAGTTAACTATTCAATCACAGCAAAGTCGCCTTAGAGTATTAAAACGAATTTAAGGTAATTTGAGAATGTACATCGAAAATTTTTTCTATTGAGGCTGCAGACTGGTAATTATCATTGCAGACCTAATACATTCCCCGGGAGCGGTATCACTTTCTGGTGTGGTACTACATAGGTGGATATCAATTGCCACAATGTAATTTTGTTACCCAGCTTCCAAATATCCCAGACTGAGGTACCTGAGCTCTGACAATGCGAAACTGTCCTACGAATTTAATTTTGCCTAGATCACCCAAGCCAATCAGACACTCGTGGGATCCTTAACATGCCGCATAATTATACGACATGGACGCTGAAGATTTTCTGCATCATGAAACCCACCGACTTGTGCCAAGGTTGAACCAGCACTTCGTGTTGGACGAACCGGCAAACTCGGGTGTACCAGGCCAATGTCAAACCATCAACACCAGCCGGCTACTGCCAGCCAGCATTTAAAATTATAATTATAATTAATTTTATGGTAGAAACAACATAGGCCCCTCTTATTTATTACCTATAATACCCGACATTAAATAGACTAGTTTTTAGTAGGTGCCACATATATTCCTGAAACATGGAAAATTGTTTGAATATATCAGTTGAAAATGACAGAATGAATCAACATCTGAATAGTTTATCTGTGAAAGTGTCGTGAAGCATAAATATGGATAGCTGGATAAAATATTAAATCTTTAAGCAAGAAATTTTAACAGAAGGAAAAAATTAAGATAGAAACTCAAGATAATATCGGAAATTCAAATAGTGCCTCAATAAAGTTTCCAGTGGCTTACTTCGCAAAAAGAGAACATGTAAAATTGAGAATTCGTGCATAAAGAATTTTATTTTATTTTTGTAAAACTGAGTTAAGATTTAAATAAAAGATCCAGAAATTGATTTCGAGCGAGGTATATATAAATGCTTCTAAAGTGCATGTGTGTCCTTTCTTTTTTTCTTCATTTTCTCTTATATGTTGCTTTTTATTACTAGTCATATTATAATGTTCATGATTTTAAACTTTAATCCAAAATTTCTTATGTATTAGGACAGTGATTCTCACATTTTTAATATTTGCGACCCAATGTGCAATATCATAATTTTATCGCACCCCCTCTCCATACAATAACAATGTATTTAATTCGATAATACTATGCTTTTATGCTAAGGCTACAATACTATTTTAACCTTTTAAGTGCCACCGGCGTATATAAACGTCTAGCTCAGCCAAAGTATTGATTTCCCCGGACGTGTATATACGTCTTTCCGAAGTTCCCTCTTCTCTGAGCACTGCCACCCCTAAAATCATTGCGAAGGCTTTGGAATGCATTAAAAGGACCTTGACAGTATTTGCTAAAGATTTACTTATTTCAGAGGATTTGCTTATTTATTCCTTTTCTCTCCTCCCTTCCAATACATCGTATACGCGCGCTACGCGGAAAACGTTGACATTGGAGAGGGAATCGCGTAACATTTAAGTGGCAGTTAAGGGATTAATTATAAACGGCACAAATTATCAGTATGAGTGTTAATTTTTGTATATAATTATATATATGACAAGCTCATGGGGTCACTGGTAATTATTAAACTTGATCTTAACTTACTATCTATACAAATAAATAAAATTGAAGCGTCTGTTTGTAATTTCAAATTAGCAGCTTTTTACTAAATGCATTTAAAGGTATATACGGTACTTATATCAAAAAATCAATTTTTAAATTTTTGTCATGGTCTGTCTGTTTGTTCCGGCTAATCTCGGGAACTTCTGATCCGATTTTAAAAATTCTTTCCCAATGGAAAGCTACATTATCAGCGAGTAACATAAGATATATTTTATCTCCATATTCTATTGGAACGGAAATATGCGGGTAAAACGTTGACGTTGCTTACTCCCCGCCAAGTTGGCGCAAAATTATGCATTTCGTCAATAATGGAAATTTTAATAAAAATTTTCTCACATTTGTAAGAAATAACTGAACATAGTGTAATTTAGCATCTTTACAAAAAGCAATTTTTTAAATGGTTTTTTTTATAAAATGTCTAATGTTTTTACGTTAAGTTTGTTAAATGTCAAACTCAAACTTTGAGAAATATCGCCAAGTTGGCTAAGAAGTTCTCTATTACGACAATCCTAGATATTTTAATGCAAATTTTTTCCCACTGATTAAAGAGGGAAATGAAATAAAGTTTTAGCGAATTGCGCGCGCGTAATATTGCAAGTTCTATGGTAATATTATGTGACAGTTTCATAAAAAGTTTTGGTTACTTTAGTAGCTTTGATTAGTTTGATTAGTTTTGAAAGTATTTATTACTTTGAATTTTTTTAACCTAATTATACAATATTCATATTTAGCACAAAAGTTTTCACTTATATTGAACCTAGATATTTTACAAGGAGGTATTACTTTGAAGATATACTAAGGAGGCATCCATACAATGTCACTCGCCGAATAAAATTAGGGAGCTTTACGCAATACTTATTTCATCTTCGGTCTTTCTAATCCTCAAGCCTTTTGGAATTACAATGACTACATGGCGGAAGATATTTTGCGACGAAAAACAACAAAAGATGCATTTCAATGAACACATCTACAACGAAACTCAGTAAAGGTTTTCAGAATGGTTAGGAAGAAACTACATGATTTTGGAATGATTAGTCCAAGACGTGTCGACGGAAATGGCTTCGATAATGAAATTACTTGAGAATTAAACTACGATTTTATAGTATTGCAACATCAAGTAACATAATTTATATCTCAATTAACTCCAGAACAAAGTCACGTTTTCCAACAAGTGTTACGTAAAATAGAATCCAGCAGTGATGCACTCTTTTTCCTCGACACGCCTAGAGGAACCGGAAAAACGTTTTTGCTAAACATATTATTAATGTCCATCAGAAAAAATCAGAAGATAGCAGTTGCTGTGGCTTCTTCCGGTATAGCAACGACACTACTGACCGGCGGTCGTACTGCACATTCCGTTTTAAAATTCTCGCTGAATCTTGCATTTGAAGATTCACTCATCTGAAATTTCAGAAAAAATAGCTCTCAAGGCAGGATGCTTCCACGATGAAAGTACGATGTCTCACAAGAAAGCTTTTGAAGCGTTAATTCGAACACTTCAGGATTTACGAGATTGTACACATATTATAGGAGGTATGGACGCAAATGCTGGAGGTCTTATTTACTTTCAGAGAATTTTGTAATGAAGAAGAAAATGATGTAAATCTTATTGCTCAAATTTACCCGGGCTTGCAACAAAATTTAAATTGGATCAGTGGTTGCGCGGAAGATCAATATTGGCGCCTAACAATGACATTTCCATAAAATCCAACATTGAAAATTTAAACGACGTGCGGGGAGGGGGGAGGAATTGAAGAAATATTTATCAATGAATACAATCATGGATAAAGAACAAAGTACTTCATATCCACGGAGTTCCTAAATTCACTTGAACTTTCGTGTGTACCCTCACACAAACTTCAATTAAAACTAAATGTACCAGTTAATGCAAAATCTCGATGCTCCTCGACTATGTAAAGGAACTAGGCTTTGGATCACAAAACTGATGCAGAATATACTTGGTGCCAATATTTGGACATATGTCATGAAAAGGGATAGTGTTATCATACCTCGAATTCCAAGTATCCCCACTGAGCTACCGTTTCAATTCAAACAAGTTCAATTTCAAGTTTTACTGTTGCTATTAACAAAGCTAACATTTCGGGTAGCAGGGGTACATTTAAAAAAGCAATATTTTTCCCATGGCCAACTATATGTAGCCTGATCGGTGTGTCAATGCCCAAATCTTCACATATTTGCAACTGACGGAAGAACATATAATATGGTATACAGTAGCATCTTAGAATAATATTCTGTTTTGAGTTCTTTTAAAGAGGAATTATATATTAAACGTAGATACTTTCGATTTTTAGAAGTATTAATAGTTTAAGTTATTAAATATTTGTTGTTAATTATTATAATAAATTACGTTTTCAGTTTTTTTAAAATTAAGCTCAATTTTAGAATTTTTAAATTTTATTGGTTCCAGTCATCAAGCAATAAAAAAATTACCATATTATATTATTTACTTTCTAATGATAATTATTACGACTTTGACAGTTATTTAAAGACATCAACGCGAGAGGAGCCGTGGGTAACAGCTAGTTGTTAAATAAATAATGAAACGCATTGTGCAGTACTGATATATTTATAAGTGTATTAATCAGTGTAAATGTGTATTTTATTTTTTGTTATGTCATGATGTGTTTTGTTTGCTTACTTTCAGTAAATTAATATTTTTCTTAAAAAATAATCTTTTGTTTTCGACTTTTAAATATGAAGTCCCCTCGTAGATTTATCACGTCACCAAGGAGGACACACACCACAGTTTGAGAAACGCTGTATTAGGAGATTAAAATTTATCACAGTTCAGAGAAAATAAGTCTGGCTCTTTTGTAATATAAGCATATTGTTTTTACATATTTGATATGTTTGCTTCCTTTCTTTCATAAATTTTTATGTCTTCTTAGAATATCTAAGGCTTTAAACTGCTAAATTTAAGAAAGTTTCTTCTACAGTTTATTTTTTTTCAACGAAATATATTTTGAAAATATTTAAATATTTTTCTTGATTAGGTAAGTGCAAAAGTTTAACCCTTTCTGTAAAAGGATGAAGTAATGCCAATGACACAAATTGCATATGGCTTAAGATTGTGTATGTTCGCTGTTATTATCTGTAACCATCTGTCATCATTTTGGAAGAAGATGAATCCTAAATCAGTAAAGGTTATAAGTTTGGAGTGAAAGATTTTGGATGACAGTTTTATTCATATGTAAGAACTAGCTGATATACCCTTTCTTCGCATGGGTAAATTGAAAAATTAAACAATACAGATTGAAGAATAAAGAAGTTTTTAATGGGTTAATTTTACGTGAATTGCAAATGTAACAAAAAAAAAAAAGCTTTTTGCATATCTTAGCTGAACAAAAAACATATTTGTTAAATTTTAAGTCTGTAGATCTAATAGCTGATAAGCAGTACTTTTTTTTATTTACAACGCCCCGTAACTCTCTTGTGGGTCGATTTTTGAAAACACCTTCCGAAGCTGATCTTGCTCAGAAAAAGTAACACATTGTTCCAAATTTTGTTTGACGAACACTTAAAATAGTGTAAATAATTTATAAATGGGTGTGTAATACGTTAATATTACTTTCTGTTGTATTTATTTTATGTTAAAATGGTAATATTCGCAGGCAACGCCGTTCCTTACATTATAATGACGGTTCAATGGAAACATGACGAAATGTTGGCGATAGAACCAAGTTGGCATCATTTTTAGACCATGTTGGCAACTTGGCAATGGATTGAACGGTGCAGAAGTTGATATGCTATAGCTCCACCTGGTGGGGAACTGCAACAAAAAGGATTGCACAAAAACCTTCTCCAAAAAAGAATACATATATTTGTCAATTTTCATTGTGATCGGTTAGTAATAAAATCATAAGAAACACGTGTATTGAAATAAATTATCAATTTTTATTGTATTTATGGATTACTATTTTGACGATACTGGCTGACACATAAAAAATAGATATATGCTGTCGTGGGCCTTTTTGTATACGGGATTATATACGTGTAACTCTAATGGTTTTTGCAGCTCAGAATAGCTTGCAGATGGCCAAATTTTTTCCTACTTACTTGACATTTATCGTGTTATATTTTGGACACTTCACACAATATCTTTATAGATTATAGCCTATGTGTTATTCTGATGTATAAGCTATGATTGTAAAGTTTCAATAAAATCCATTCAGTTGTTTTTGCGTGAAAGAGAACAAACATCCATACATCCAAACTTTCGCGTTTGGATGTGTGAATTAGTAAGGATTTTAGGTTAAATGAGTTGGTCGTATGAAACAAGATGTGGACAATAGGTGATAGGTCAAGAAATAGGTAGGGTGGTGTCAAAATTCCCAAGCAAGCATTACTTTTGGAGGATTGAAGACTGCCACTACCATTTGATGATGTTTGAGATCTACTAACATTTGCTTAGCGCAATGCTTGTGGAGATCAAACTGGATGATCAACGTAGCTGGGCTTTCTCACGACCAGTGCTGGTCACAATCTGACTAGTTGAAGAGAGTAGTAGATGGATTGAACAGTTGAAATTGAAGTTTCGCCGAAATAATAATTGATAAGAATTCCATTGAATTATTCTCTGCACATCATAACATACAGCCAAAGAAATTTTCTAAAGATGAAACACTGAGAGATTTACACTTTGCTAAAAACTTCAAAAGGCCGATCCATAATTCATTGACGCATTATATTATGATACATAATTCATTTAACATTTCTTATAACAGTTCAATACAAGGTTGTCTCTATTGATCTATATAAAATGATGGGAGCCTTGCACATGTATGTTTTACAAAAAGGCTTTTACCCATCTTTTAACTACTATTTCCTGCCTTGAATATAATCCTTTTTTTTCTTCCAACGAGTGAAGGTCACCTACACCTTGGTTTTAACTTGATATCTTTTCCCTTCTATTTTAAATTTTATGAAACATCGACGACATGTGCTGTTCTCAATAGCCTTCTTTCTATAAATTAGGAGTACTCTATGATATGCTAAGGCTACAGAACCACCTTTGTTGAACTCATACCACAAACAATATCTTATACGCACGATATTGCTTGTTTGGTATCGCCTATATGGTGCCGCACTAAAAAGTCACACCAGCTCCTGGAGAATGTACTAGGTTTGCAAAGGTAAAAATATCAAAGGTACAGCTCTCCTCTATTTTTCAACATAGTCTCCTCCATTATTCATGCACTTGTCATACCGTTTTACCAATTTACCAATTCATTCTGTATAAAAAGCGGAAAACCTGCGATTTAAACTAATTTAAACCAATGTGTCACAGCGTTTTTAAGTTCCTTTTCGTCAGTGAAATGCTGTCCCCCAAACCACTTCTCCATTTTTAGTGATTAGATGGTAATCGGATGAGATCAGCAATCACTACAGACAGTGTTCCACTTTGTGATTCCTCATGGATGTTTGTTCTGCCGTCCTTGAAAAAGCGTATCTATTGAAGCACTACACCAGGGGTGGGCAGACTTTTCCAGGACGGGGGCTACTTCTAATTCTTTCAAGGTGTTGCGGTCCACCCAGTGTTTGTGACGCACACAAGGGGAGGGAAGGGTCCACAGGTCCAGACCCTCCCTAATAGCCCTGGATTTTTTCCCCCGACTCATTATAATCCCACGTATATAGTTTGTAAAATGCAATAAAGTATTTGTTTTCGTAATTTTTTATGAATTAATGTTAATTATTTATTCAGTATTTTTTTTTGTTCCCGACAATCAACAAAATAAAAAAAAAAATGTTTGGCTGCGTATTGGGGTATGATACGAGAATGGTAGATCTTCGACCCCAACCCCCTTTGAAAAATTCTTGTGCGCCACTACCCAATGTCGTAAGTGTGGTGAGGTAAGGAAAAGGTTATTATTATAACTTAATTATAAAAACGGAATATGTACTTAAATACCTACAAAATAAATATAAAAAAACAACACTTTTAAAACCACTTTTAAAGAAAAACGCAAGATACAAACTTATTAATGATAGCCACAAATATAATTAAAAAAAATGAGGCATTTATTTTGAAACAATTCAAACTACATTTAAAAAATAAAACAATTTCATCTAAAGGGAGTTTGGTTGTTATAGTCAGTAGAAGACTTATAGTCTGTGTATTTTCAGCAAATTTTGAACTTTCCGTTTATAATTACTAACTGCAAAAACCTTCAGGCGGTCACCCAAAATTGTCTTAGCTGTCCACTGGTCGTGCGCGATTGACGTATTGCCCACCCCGGCACTACACCTTCACTCATAATGTTTGGCCCGTATACGGCACACAATTTACGATGGATATCCGCTGCTGACAGATTGTTGGCCCTAAGAAATCTTATCACTCCTATCACCTGACATTTTGCGGGATTTTCTATGGTGGTACACATTTTGTCACGTTATAACCAGGAAAATCTTGCCCTACGACACTTTCATTCATCGACTGGAAGCGTACTGAATCAGAGATTATTCGTGCATTCGATTGAGGGCCCTCCTAACCGTATTTCCAGCGCCACGTCCAAACAACGGTTAGTTTCCGAATTGCGCTCGTATAATGTCAGTTCAAGGGAAAATTTGCATCTTTGAAAACGGATGGAACTCTAATTCATACTTGATAGATATCTGCCAGTAAATGAAAAAAAGCTGATAGAAATAATAAATGTTTTACGTTCTATATTTAAATATTTACTAGTGAAAAAAAATTCCATTTGTAAGATTTAAGAAATTTAAAAGCAAATAAGAGGGACATTTATACATTTTAATCAACCATCTGCATTTTCAAATTTAAAGGAAAACCGTTCTATACATTTTTCACAGTATTCATTAATATCGGAAATTTCTCTGTGTCCAAAAGAAATCATATTCACTTGGAATATAATTTTAATAATTTTCATAATAATTTTTTATGAGCTTCTGTGAGAGTAATAAAATTACATTGCCTTCTAATAGATTTAATAAGATATAGATGAGAGAGAGAGAGAGAAAGAGAAAATATTTTTATCAAAACACAGTTGAATCGAAATGATATTTTCTTATGATCTTCAAAACAAGGCTATAAAAAACAAGGAATGTTGTTCAAGCCACAAATGAAATATTTAAACATGTAAATAACAGCAAATAAAATCATTATTATCAAATCTCTCAGTGCTTCATTTTATTTATAACAATTGTCTTGTTTTAGTTATCCTAATTATACAATGGTTTTAATAATGTTGTGAATTCTTTTAGAGAAACAATGGCAAATCAAGGCAAATTATTTAAAGGTATTGAATAAAGGATACATAGTTCTAATCTCCAGAGTTCACCATTTTTACTACCTTTGTCCATTGTTCTTAATGAACAAATATTTAAAAGAAAAAACCCTCTTTGATTTCAAAATTAATAAACTTTTCCATTCCCTTTTGTCTTTTTTAATCTTTTAAACAATGTAAGACTACAAAAAAAAAATATATTTTGGCAAAGGTAAAAAAAGTAGAATTTGTCGAGGTTTAATTGGGGGTGCTTCATTTCTTTTGTGAAGATGTTGAAATAGTGAGTGTCTTTTCAGGTTAGAATGAAAAAAAAATTAAAAAATATAAATGGTTTCGAAATAATCAAGTTTTTTTTCCTTCGCAAGGCATCTTTTATTCTTCTGTTTCTTTTTATTCATTAAATCTTTTTAGTCTTTGTCTTAAGACATTTACGGATTTATAATTCTTTCTCCATATGGATTGATTAAGTTTACTCTTATATATTTTTTTTACTGAAATGTATTGTCTTTTATTTGCGTTTGGTCTTCTTTTAAACATATACGCGCCATTTCCTTAAAATTGTTTTATAATGTATGTACTAAAGAGAACATTTTTTTTATCCATCCCATGAGATCGAATTAAAGACAAAATAATTTAGAAGATTTATTTAATTATTTACAGAACAAAAATAATTTATTTATGAAAATTTGTAGGTTTTTTTTTGGTATTTAATTTCTACAAATACAAAGGAAAAAAGTTTTCTTTAATTGAAAGGTTTTTTTTTATTAGGCACTTTCTTATCTTATACATACTGTATATAATTAATCTAAGAAAAAATTATGTACCAAACAAAAAGCCAATATTTTGGAAATATTATAGAAACTTAATTAGTTATTTATATTAAATACATACACAAAAACATTATCTTAATAAATAAAATATAGTACTACACTGTGTTAGTAACAATACAATTACCACAAATATTTTAAAATTGCATATTGGTAATTATAACCAAAATTCAAAAATAAATTATTAAAACTTTCTCGTGCTTTTAACCATTGAAATTTACTTAGTTAAATATCTTATTGAAAAACAAATAAGAAAAGTTCTTCCACATTAAAAAGTGACAGAACCATTTGTTTTCGATTGAAAAAATGTTTATAGAAACACAAGTTTAAAAACTGGACAGTTGAAATTTTTTGCTTTTTCAGGAAAACGTGTAAGAAAAAATTTATGTAAACACAAGTAAGAAAAACTCTATAAAGTATTTATTAATTCTTTACGATAGATGTTAGGTTATATCATCATTAATTTTGTCACATGTAAAACAGGATTGTCATTACTACATTCACTTTTCTAACATCACACTTAAAACATCGTTAACTTAGAGAAATCTTAATTTTTCTGCTATTTAATATTAAAAGGAAATGATTATGAACAGAAAATGATTCATCATACACTTAATATTAGTGAAAGTACTACTGTGGAACACAAAAATAAGTAATTTTTTTTGCAATAAGATTACATAATATTTCATATAGAAGGACTATTCTAATTAATATTTTTATGTTTTCAAAATTTTATAAAAATTTATAAGTTAAAAGAACCTTGAAACACGTTCAATTTAATAAGAATTGTTGTAACACACAAAAAAATTAAAGTTATTATGAAGATGATATTAATTTCACTGTAGTAAGCATAGTGAGTAATTTCATTTATTGTCTAGTAAATTGTTGTAGAATTATTTTCAAAGAACAGCAGATAATGGCGATATTTCAAGTCTCTTCAATATGTGTTTTTCATTACGGTAATAAATGTGGGAGTCTAACTAAAATCCCCACCCCCTTAAAAAAAGTTAGATTATTCAGATGGGAGGTGTTAATGACGAGGTATCTACGGTTTTTTTTTAGAATTTACGGGTTAAGTTTGAATAAATCGCCGGCTGGCGGAAAATTGTCGCTGGCCTTCTGCACCCAAGATTGCGGGTTCGACCCCGGCCCAAATCGGTGGATTTTCATGATGCAGAAAATCGACAGCGGGAATCAAAATAATTCAAACGAAGAGGCTTCTTGAAAATAAAGTAATTTATTATGAATTATAGGGAAAAGTTTATAGAGGGGAAATATTTACAAGGCAATAGGAATTAAAACATGCAGGCATTAAAGAAATAGAAAGTTAGAAAATACACTCTAGGAGGACGCTAGAAATCTAAAAAATGCTTATTACGTGATGTGGCTGAAATTTACTGCTTGGTTAGCGAGCGTGGTTGCGCAAAGGCGCTATGCGTGTTTATGGTGCGGTGGCTTGTGGGCCTTTGCATGAATATTTTTTGTGTCGGCGTCTTCTGGGAATGAATATGATCTAACCTTTTGCAAAAAATAGTTCCGTGGGATATCCTATATAAATTTTAGACCAATCAATATAAATCTACAACATAAATATATAAGGACCATAATAAATAAGGACCCATCTATAATTCTTATCTTTGTTTACTGATTTTGTGTACTGACCATTTTCTTGATTTTTTTCTCTGTAGATTGCATTTTAGGAACTATTGTGGTTGATTTTCATATATCCTCATTTTTAAAACAAAAAAATGCGCTATCAAGCTATGCGCAGTGGTGTTACGCAAACCCCTACAACCCACGCATTGCGGGGGTCCCAGGGACTCTAAGGGACCCCAAGCGACTGATACTAAGTACGTATTTAGGATTAGGGCCCTGAACTTAAGTTTTCAGGGGGGGGGAAGCTAATAGTCTCTGTAAACCACTGGCTATGCGAGATATACTGTATCAAGGGCAAAGAATGGGATATCTAGGAATATAATTCATCCTTTCTCTCCGTCGTTCTAGTGCTGGTGTGTGGTCAATTTCAAAATCACGAAAAACTGAAATCACGATTTATTTCAGGAATTTATTCCATTTCCTCCTCTGTTCTTTATTTTCTCTATTATCTTTTTTAATTCTTGATATTGCCTTCTTTCCACTTTGGGTTCTCTGACAATGTCCTTGATATGAGCGGTGAATAAAATCGGATTTTTTTGAAGAAACAGAGCCCCATAATGAATACAGAAAAGGTAATTTCAAACGCGATTTGAATTCATCGTATCATAGTGGAGAGCCCAAACCACTTTCAAATGCTAATAAGACAGGTTTCCGTAAGGTATCCGACTACCGTAAAATTGTAAATTTTGCAAAAAAATTGTCAATTTTTTTATGATTTTATTTTATAGGGTATCTTATTAGCTTTATAAAAAGTACCATTTTTAATATTTTCCGTTCAATAGAACAAAAACTACAAGTGTTTTAGTAAAATCAGATGCCAATTACTTTAAGCAAATGTGTTTTTTGATAATGCTCGAATGGGGACTGCGATTGCTGAAAACGTTTTGAGAATAATTAACTGACATTTTTTGTGTATGTTTTGTATAATAGTAGAAGTGTTTTAACTTACAAATTTATCAATCACTGTCTTAATACAAAATTTATATTCCCTTATGTTAATATAATCATTGTTTTTTTAAGCAATTTCATATAATAACTAAGATAAAGTGCTCTAGTTATTGTAAAAATGAAAATATCTCTTATCTGAAGGTCATTTTAAAAATGAATAGCCTTGCAATACATCAGAATTGAAAAATTGAAAATTTGTTCATATACATGGGGTCCGTTTATATTACTTTTTGTAAATTTTTTCCCATTATAGTAATAATAATTTCTTTTTCTCTTAACTTCAGCATATTTTTCTTAAAATGTACTAGACAAATCAAAAAACCACAAAAAAATCACCATATCTCCATTTTTTTAAAAAAAGTTGTCACAAGTAGTCGGATACTTTAAGGATCTTATGGTATAATAGAAGTCCTGGGTGAAATAAAAGTTCTATAGATATGTGCTTGAAGTTTGTTTTAAGTCCGTAACTACCATCATTTTGTTTTCCACTGTTACAACATATACAGAGAGAAGACTATTTCAACTTAAATTGCGTTATGAGTATTTGTTAGTTTCATTAAATATAAATTTAAAAAAGATAAGAATACCATTATTAATCAAAAATTGAATGCTAAATAGTTATATTAGATAATATAAATAGCTTAAGTCATTAATTAATGATAAACATATATTATTAATGAGACATTTGCTATTAATATATTAATGATGCTAGAAAATATATATTAGTTGCAAATGTTGAAATGAAATATTGAATGCAAATATTGAAATGATTGCAAAAATGAAGCAATAAAACATTTTAATTGTATACAAAGTTAAATGTTGATTCATTGGATGGGTATTTTAATAATTTTAGTCAGTTTTTCTTGTATGAACAAATAAATGCCTAAAATTGATTTTGAAACATTTATTAAAAAGTTACATAAAATAGTAATTTTAAACACCTATTTGAATAACATATTTATAAAAAAATAACTAGCAATGTATGAGATGAAAGAAAAAGTAAAATTCGTGTTTTGATGCCTTGTTATTACATTAATTCGGAAGAGATGATTTACCTTTCAATGTTAAGAAATAACAAAGGGCATTAATATAAATGATTCCCCACTTTGTATAACATTATCCTTTATTTTATAAACAATTATTATTATTTTTGTCGTCTGGGAGAACTTTGCCTTACTACACTTGTACAAACATGTATTATTTTAAGTGAAATGATTTATATTTTACAAACAACGTGTTATATGCTACCTAAAATCACAGTACAGGTATTTCAAACTAATAGTCGTCTAACTATTATTTACATTTAAATGCAATAAAATGAAATGTACTGGAAATACATTTTCAGTGTTTCATCTGATCTAGAATTTCCTATATGACTCATTTCCGTCACTGAATTGTAAGCAGATTGCAATGCCTGTACTGCGTACAACCTAGCACTAGGAAATTCCTTTCTCCTTAGAATCGACTATTGTTGACACTATAACGAAGGCAAAGTATTACTTTTATAGAGAGTGTGGGGGAATCATTAGATCAGTAATTGTTCTACAACAGATATGATAATTTTGCTATGAAGATGAGCAGATGTGTTCTCAATCAATGACTATGCAAAACTTGTCAGCGACAACTTGTGCGTCTTTCTTGAGCGATGACAGAGAAGTGTTTGCGTAAAAAGAGAACACGTTGCTTAGGACAAATAGCAATGTTTTTCTGTACTCATCACTATTTTGAAGAGTGATTCACATGCTTTAGGGGATGATGAAATACAACTAGACAAGCGTAAATCAATCATTCTACCATATGATCCATGGTACGAACTCAAAAGGTAAAGTGCTAGAGGATACTTCCCAGCGAACGCAACAAAAAGCTGTTCCACAGGAACTGCATTCATGCATTTATAGCTTCCCGTCACGTGATGTTGCCGATCGGTTAGGTTGTGAACGAGCTTAAATAGAAATCAATATTGTTATATTCTGTTCCTTTGGTTATCGATTTTCATCCCTCCTATAATGCACGGGTGTCCAAAATTTATAGTTCGAGGGCCGTATGAGCTATTAAACAACAGATAGAAGGCCATCACACGTTCGAGGCTAAAATAAGATAATCAAAGCATAGATGTTATTAGCATTATTTTATTCAGTCATTATTTAATAACACATTGATACAATACACATGGACATCTGTATTAGTAGAAATGGGAAAATTCTTTCCTGGATGCTGAAATAGTAGATATTTCTGGCTGTAGATTTGATGATCCTATCATCAACAGTGACTTGCAATTTTTATCAGATAAGTTTGCTTTCAAATTGTTCTTAACCCTTTCTGGACGAAGGACGCAAACGCGTGCGTACCGCCAGGGCTGGAGGTTTCTATAGCGAGTGTCACTCACAGGCCGGAGGGTTTTGTGTAGTTAAGTCTAAATCCATAAAAATACCGAAATATAAACGCGTTGTTCAATATTATTCTGTATATTATACGAACGGTATATTCTTCAAATATTTCGTATTAATATACTTTATTTACTTTAGTCACTTTTTGTTTAAGTACAAGTTTTTAAGCATTTTATTGTAAGCATTTGTAAAAGTCGACCTTGTAAAAAAAGTAAGAAAAAAAAGACAAATTTTGTCTACCAGAGCTAATTATCCATAAAACACAAAACTGAGAACCAAATCAAATGCTTTAGCGAAAATAAATCTCTCATCTTCACTATAAACATAAACCACATGTTCATTTCAAGAGCAGTCGTAAAGCACTCAATTCGGAAACATTCATTTTCCCTTTATGTATATAAAACAAAAACCACGTGTAAGTGAGTAATATTTCTCTCATTTCGAGAAGAAGGTCAGATCACCATGTATCTCAAATATTATGGACACAGAATGCCATCTATTGCCAAAAAACTGAGCTTAAAAAACGTTCCAGATCCCTGGCGCACCGGTGAGTCGCTAGGCCTGTGACGAAGAAATACGCTGGCGCATATACGCGACACTCGTCTCCTGGCGATGTTTCGTGCTGGCGCACGGGTGCGACGTTCGTCCCGAAGGGGTTAACATATCTCATTCTTGAGAATGCTTGCTTACACAAATACTGTAAAATCTGGAGTATAACGCGCACTTTTAACACATACAATACGATCGAAATTTACGGGTGCACATTATACTCCAGGTATAAAAATGAGGGCTTTAAAGATAAAATACGAGCATGGAAAAAAACTTCCTCATATATCTAAATACTATTTATTTAAGAGATGACAAGTCTTATCTTAAAGGGCAATAGTTTTTTAAGTTTATCATTTTTTTTATAAAGCTTGGAGTAATACCTCGAATAAATGCATTCAAGACATGAGAGCATTGCGTACGTACATTTCTAGTTTCTTAGTAAAAAAGGGGGTGCACGTTATACGGTGAATATAATTAAAAATTAAAAATTATAGCTTGTAATATAAAAGGTGCGGCATGTTGTTTCAAAGATTGAAAGGAGTCTTGATGCAGAAGTTTTGACATTAGAAAAGTCTTCCTTGGCCAAAACTTGTAAAAATTCCCCAGTTCTTTGAATTTGTTCCTAATTTGGTCATTTGCTTTCAACTCAAAGATCAGCAGTTCATCTGGAAAAATGGCCATATCTGCTTCAAATGTGTTTTTAGACACTCGTACTTTTGATTTTGAATCCAAATCAGAAAACCGCTCCCTAACCTGCAGACGGAGGTCTTTAATCTCGAGTGCAATTACCATACGGAACTCAACTTATGCTTCAGCCTTGAAGACCTTGCGTTGCTGAAACTTATTCCAAATACAAGACGTTTGAATCTGAAGGCTTGTTGGGTGCATTATCAGATACTAGATTTTTCACTCCTTGTAGTTTTAGGTTCAGAAAATTTAAATGATACTTACGCGTCTGCAGCAATTGTTAAATTCCAATATGTCATTTAGCTGTAAATTTCCAATTGTTCAACCTCATACTCATAAAATTTCCAAATTAATTATGTTGTAATATCACACAAAAAACTTGCATGTTGGCCCTCAGGCACTTGTATCCTTTGTTCGGCAGAAATTCTGGATTCTAAATGGCAGATCCTTAGCACGAAAAATTACTCACGAATGCGTTACTTGCTTAAAAATTAAATCTAAAATTTGCGAGTAATTGATGGGTTCACTTCCAACTGAACGTGTAAACCAGGGTTTTGTCTTTAATTGCTGTGGGATCAACTTTCTAGGGCCATTTTATATTAAAGATAAAGGGCAACGAAAAGGTGTATATCATAAAATCTATGTAACCATTTTTGTTTGTTGTGTTACCCGAGCCACTCATTTTGAAATTATTACAGGTTTAACGACTGGCGACTTTATAGCCACGTTAAAAAGATTCTTTGCTCGACGTGGAATTTGCAAAACACTTTTCACAGACGATGCCAAAACGTTTGTTGGGGCTCAACGAGAGATAAAGAGCTTGTAGCAGATGGTATGTAATTCAAATGAAGAGTTGGCAACATATTTGTATCAGAGAATATTAATTGGAATTTTTCTCGTCCCAGTGCTCCTAACTTTGGGAGGTGGGAGTCAAATCCCTTAAATATCATTTTAAAAGAGTTGTTGGAGATGCCAAGCTAACATTTGATGAATTTAGTACTTTCATGAACCAAGTAGAGGCAATATTAAACTCGGGCCCTATCTGTCTATTGTCCAAGGACCCGGATGACTGTGACTTCACACCTGGTCATTTCTTAATTGGAAGACGTTTAAATGCTATTCCCGAGACTAGTTTGATTGATTTAGAGATAAAAAGATTGGATAAGTGGCAAAGGTTAACAAAAATGGTTCAAATTATTCAGGTCAAAAGGGTTCGAGATTATCTTTCTAATCTACAACAAAGAAATAAATTGTTGTTTAAAGAAAATAATGTTGATGTAGGAATTCTAATGTTATTAAAGGAAGGTAATATGCCTGCGTGCAAATGGTACTTAGGCAGAATCACGGAAGTCATACCTGGTTCAGATGACCTGGTACGTGTGGTTAAAGTAAAAATAAAAGATACAACTTTGAAAAGGTCTATCAATAGCATCGCAATTCTGCCTGTAGCAAGTTTAAAATCCTCTGCTTAATTGTATATTTTTCTTGCTTATTATTTTGTATTTGTTGTATTTATATTTGTTATTTTGATATTTGTGCATATTTTGGATCATTTAGCTTTGTATATTGTAGCAATTTGTGTTTATTGATAATGTGTAGCAGTCCACTTCTATATTGATGTATGGTGCCCCAGAAAATAAATTTTTTAGCAAAGTATTGTAATTAAGTATTCCTTTATCACTAAGAATATAAGTTAAACTTTATAAAATTATGTATGCTATATCTGACAAAATTACTGTTGAATGATTACGAAGAAAAAAATTCCGTAATTTTTAGATAAGGATCCCTTTTGGTGTTTTCTAAAGCAATGTATAAAATTAAAAAAAAATAGCTTTTTTTCTTTTCTTTTACTATTTATATCTATAATTATATCTGAGTAAATTAAGGTAGATCAATTTTACATGTTGCTGTACATTGATTTAATTTAAAAGAGGTGAGTCATAATATGTACATTAACTGTTTATTATATGTTATCGGCAAAGTATGAAATGCCGGCATTCTATAGAATAGCATTTATACAATGCGGACGTTTTTAGGCAAAGTATGAAATATGAGATTTATTACATACTTTGCCTAGGCATTGTGTAGAATGCCTAAAGCTATTTAGGAAAAGTATGGAAAAAGGTCCTGATAAGAATATTATATATCAATGACTTACATTCCTAAAAGTACAAATGTTATTCTGACAAAATAATGAGACGGAGATTAAAAAAATTATTGTTAAATTGTGATTTCTATAATACTTATTTAAAGATTCCGTCAGAAGTTCCAAGTTTATAGAAACCATCTTATTTCTCATTCATTACAAGAGCCCATCTATTTGCATTAAAAAAAATCAAAGTTTTGTACTACAATACCTTTTTTTTAAAAATAATTTTTGATTTTTTCTGGCAAGTCTCACGTAGGTGGATATACGGTTCAATATCATAACATGTAACATTTTTGTATTTGGTTAAAAGTTCTTTTAAAATTCTATCACATCCACAGAATCCGGAATTTAATTTTCCAAGAGCAAAATTAAAATCCTAGAACAAGTTCACATCATCAAACTGGGTGTCAAAATTACCGGTGGCAATTGGTATCGCCTACATGGTGCCGCACTAAAAAAAGATACCCGCCCCTGGGGAATATACTAGGTCTGAAAATGGTAATGGTACCAATCTGCCGCCCCATTGGGAGAAAAAAAGAATCCTTGACGTAAATACTGTATAGCAGTTCTTCCCAACAGTTTTCTCTTCCGGACTAGTCAACGTTTGATAATTTTACGGCGCCCCACTGAGGGTGGGACGTTGATTATTTATATTTTAAATTGTTTTGATTTTATAATTTAATTGTATTTAAACATGCCTTCAGAGTAAAATTCAGTTTCACCAAAAATAATTATAAAATGATTTTACATAAAATATAAAGTGATTTCCATGGAAAGTCGCACAAACACAAGAAAAATACACCCCAGTAAATATAATGGAAATAATTTAATGCTCCTTTGTGAGTGGCCTGATACCCTTTGATCTACGGACCAGGGGTTGGGGACCACTGTTTTGTGGTACTGACGCCTTCTTTAATAGTTTAAATGAGTTTACTTTTATTTTCCACAAACATCACTTCATATAGCTTTTCAGCAACCAATAGTCCCTGGGTTCCTTCTTAGTAGTCATTTTAGCATTTTTTATATCAGTTATTAACTTCTAGTAAGTAATTTGAGTTAAGAAAAAACCTTTTTTTGGAGCATCAACTCGAATCATGGGCAACTAGCCTTTGAATAGTTGTTACATGTCTATGAACCATGGGTCGGCAACATTTTAGCTGTTACGTGTCAAACCAATCTACCGATATGATTCAGCGAACCACACAGTAAAGCATTTTGAAACATTTCAAAAATTTACAATTTTGTTGAGTAGTGCAAAGTGCCACTGAGAATTGTACCGCGTGCCACATGGGGCACGTGTGACATAGGTTGCCTACCCCTGCTATAAACCATGGCTCCTTCTCCAACACCATAGCTTGTTCCTCCGTTTTCAGGTAGCACAGGAAAAAAAACCAATTTTTTGTTGAACAAGTTTAAGTAAAATTGAATATTTTGACATTTCCGAACAAACAGCAATATACAACTAACAGATTCTGAGCCTGAGACACACGTTAAAAGTTTTATGTCTTGCTAATTGACAGTATTCGAAATGAATCTGAGATGTATTTCATACTTTGACGGTTTCTCATTAGGCATTCTACAGAATGCCTAGGCAATATGTGAAATAGGAATCATTTCATACATTGCCCGCTAGATTTAGGCATTGTATAGAATGCCGGATTTCATACTTTGTCGGTAACATATACAATTATGCACTGTTTAAAATGTTGTATTGCATGTTGTATTGCTTTAATAGATGTTGTATTAAAATATGAAAAAACGTGTATATTTAATAAAATTTTCTTAGAAAGTATTACATTTTCATATATATAAACAAAATATTCCACTCATCAAAATATTACACAAAGATTACAAAACACGAAAGTCTTATGGATTGCACTATTTTATACGAGTCAAAGTTGTAGTTCTGATTGAACTAAAATACTGTAGAATTACAGAAACTTTGCATGAATGCCTTCTCGTGTTATGTGAAGAATTAAAAAATAATTTCTGTGTCTACTTAGAGTATTAATACATGCAGTATCAAAAAAGAGTATTACATAACATTTTTCCTAACGTATTAAATGAGAAACAAAAAAATAGATGCAAAAGATAAATTTAATATAAATTTAACGATACTGTTTTAATTAATTTTTTTTAAAATTTAAAATAAATCATACCTAAAAAGGATATTTACTTACAAAAGGAATAGGTGTAAGAGATAAACTAATCACAATAATAGCTCATACATGGGAAAAATGGTGCAAGTCAGTTTTTTTTTATGGTGATGAAGATTAAATTATTAGAAGTACGGTGTAAGCTTTTAAAAACTTACTTCCTTAATTAATGCATCATTATGCAAAAATATATATTTAGGGAATTTCTTTTATCTGTCATTAATTATCTGGAATTCTTAAGTGTAGCCAAATAAAGCAGAAAACAAAGAGAAAAATTAATTACACGATGCATCTTATAATACATTTGAATTCTTTGTTAAATATTTTTACGTGATTTGATTTTTAAATTTTTTTGCTAACGTTACTCACTTTAGAAGCGCGAGGGCTATTTATTTTGAACAAGAAAGAATTTTTAGTTCTCTATATTTTGATTACTAAGAATATTTCTGACAGTTTCAATTGTAACAATATTAAAATGTAAATTTATTGGGTAGAATAAATTATATAATTAGTTAAATTTATACTATTTTTTAATTTAAAGATATTTTGATGTTTGCTACATAAATTTAACTTTTCCTAAAAATATTGAACATAAATTTCAATCATTATGGATCAAAGTTAATTAAATCTTTATGTAAATAGAAAAATCACTTTTTATGCATCTATGGAAGTCGCTTTTATGAACTTACGAGGAGAGGCCCGTAAAAAAAAGTACAGGTATTTGTTAGGTAACTTACGTTTTCTCTATATATAAATAGGTGAAAAATTATTCTGGAAATCAGTTGCATTCCAGACCTCATTACACAAAAGACCTCTATTGTCTAAAGATATGGGACTTAATTTTAGATGAAACAAGGCTTCAAAATTCTCCTGTGGCGTGAAGAGGAAGTTATGAGAAAAAGTACCAAATAAAATATGTTTAATCTGTGGTATTGCTGCTTTCGCCGAAAGTCCCATACTAATGTGGTGCTAATTAGAGTTCTCAAATTACTTTCTTGCGAAATATTGCCTTGTGTGGGCTGTATGATCAATAATATCTGTTGTTGTAGTTTCCAATCCCCTCGGAGCAGGAAAGCCTACACCAAGTCCATTTGACCTTTCCGCATAATAATGTTACAAGCGAGATGTTGATCTCCAAATAACTGTTCCAGGGAAATGCCCGAGCAGTTCAGAAGATTTGCAGGATAATCAGGGAGAGAGCAGGGGCAGGTAATGAAAGACTTATCCCCTGCACAAAGGTCATACCAGGCATTTGACCGCTTCTAAAGCGCTCCAAGGTCGTCTGATGAGCCCTGGATCTCCTGCACTGTAGAGATAGGCCAGAGCTCTTAGCTGCGTGAGCAGGATGGTTTCGCCAAGTTAGATTCATTTTAGCTCTATGTAGGGAATGAATTTCAGAATGGCTCAAGATAGAAGAACTGGGGTTAGGGAGATCACAACCCCTACCATCCACCTCATCTGCGGTCCCGTTCCCAAGCGACGGTATCCACTGGAAACACACTTGTTTCCTCTGACTAAGCCTAGCCAATTTCGAAATAATATACAGACCAGTACTGTCCATAATCTTTGACTAATTCTTCAGATATTGGATGGAGTTCCTTCTGTCTGTCAAGATCCAGATACTGTCCATATAAGTGTTGAGAGCATGATCGAGAGCACTACTGAGAGCAATGAGTTCCGACTTAAAGACGGAACAGTGGTCAGAATTCCTGATGCGGATTTTAACATTACTCCCGGGATAGTTACTTAATATACCACTCCCTGCTCTACTCGTATCCGAATGGCACACGGATGTATAAATAATCAAGGCTTGATTGGGTATATTATTTATGACTTCAAGTGCCAGCTGTCTGAGAAATTTCGGATGGCTGTTATGCGTGGGAGTACTTATCAATAATTCCTCCCGGAAGTCAACATGATTAAGAGAATCAATGGGGAGAATTCTTCATTAATATTTTATCGTTATATATATATTTCGTGCATTCGTATATAACCCGAAGCTGTTGTGTATAATTCTTTGAGAACTCTTGTGTTTTCCAAAGTCATTTAAAGAGTCAAAAAGTTAAGAATAAAATTAATTCCTCTGAAGAAATATTCAAAGAAATGAAATCTGTAGTTATCTTCTTTTCAGTTTAATAACGATTTTTTGTCAGAATTAATCTTTTTAATAAAATCTTCTAATCATTTTACAAAAGATTGAAATTTTTTTATGGTATGTTATTACAATTACGGATAGATATTATTGATGTTTTTAATTAGATTCAATTTTGTAAGCTACAAACTTAGTATATATATTCCTAATTATTGATAAAAATATTAGTTTTATATGACCCCGACTTAACGACCTCTATTTAATGAATTTCGTGATTTCTCGAATTTTTCTTTTCCCTCGATAAAAAAGAAGGCAAAATCTCCTATTTAACAAATAATAAACCCCCTAATTAATGAATAATTTCAACAGCCAAAAAATATTTTTTTTAATAGTTCATATCAGAAAAAATTAGTTTTCTTTTCAAATGACACAGCCTTTTTGATTGGAACAAGAATAAACTTTTCTTGTAAGCAGCGAAATCGACTTAAGACTTCACAGGTGTAGATGAATCATGAGTGTAACCTATCCGTGAATTTTTAATTGGGCTGAAAGTGTTAAAGGAAAATTGAAGTTGTGGGAAATATTCACTTTATACAGCTAATGAATAGAGATTCTGATGTAGAAAGGAATGATAAAAAAACTGTTACATTTTCTGATACTTTATATTGTTTTGAAAACTGACTTCATATTCATGGATGATAATGTGCTATGTCACCGATCGTTCTGATTGATGACTTACTTGAAACGGAAAACATCCAGCGCATGTCGTGGCCTGCGAACTCCCCTGATTTAAATCCTATCGAGCATGTATGGGATATTCTCGGGAGAGAAATTTCAGCCATTTCACACCCACCAAGCTCCATTACAGAACTGAAGATAGCTCTCCAAGAAGCTTGAAACTGTTTGAGCCCACAACTCCTTCATCATCGCATAGCAAGTATGGTAAATCGCTGTGCAGCGTGCCTGGCTATCAGAGGTGACCACACGCCTTATTAAACTGCAGTATCAGTATTTTATTCAATGTTTTCTTTCATTTTTTCTTCAAAGTGTGAATCCTTGCTTTGCTCAGTTTTCTTTCAAACTGCTACTTTGGATAATAAAATCAATTATTATCATTCTTTTAATATGCTTCCTTATTTTATAACCATTTTACACTTGCAAATCACGTTTCCCGCCATTCTGATTTACAGTTACTTCTTTATTCGCAAAATTATCAATTATGCTTAACTTTTGGACACCAGTGTGTACTGTTATCTGAAGCTAATTGCGTATGAACAAATGAAAAGAAGGCTTTGCAATTGTTTCAGGATATTTAAAAGGTAAATACCTGTCAAAAATGGGCGTGGCCCGCTAGTTGATGATTTTTAGAAGTCATTCTGACATACTTCTAATTAAAAATATGGCATATGCATCTTTAGAAAGGTTATTAATTACAGATTTCAGAAGTATGAAAAACTCAAAATCGATCATTTCAAGATTTTTAGCCTACTGACACTTCTTAAAATAATTTTCTTTAAGAATTATTTATTGAAATTATAACTTTTGTTTAAAATAAAATTAAAAAAAAGTAATGACTTGCATTAACATGAGATGCTATGAGTGTATTTTTGTCCGTCTCAGTGCTCGTGAGTAGCAACCGCAAAATCCCATGAGCTACAGTTTTTAATCGGTTTCTTGTGTGTGTGTGTGTGTGCATTGAAGTTTTTTACAGTACTGAAAATAGTCAACAACTTCTGCACAATAACCCATATTGAGTAAATGAAATTGGGATCTCCTTTTGTAACCAAAAATTTGTTATATCCATGTTCCAAACATTGGTTTAAGTTTCTCACTTGCGGATATTTCTATAAGATGCTTTATTAGTATGGATTCATCGGTGTTTGGGATCTGAGTTAGTCCATGCACAAAAGTGATCAAAACCCAGTTGGGAATATCCAAGTGATTATTATTATCATTATTTGTTGAATTTTTGCTATTTATTTAAATTTCCATAAAAATAAAAATGGTTCAAATTTTTAAAAATTTTATATTAAATCTTGCCTTGACTCTCTAACGTTGTTCAATGACTCCCAAATAAATTTTAATTTTCCATGGATCCCTTGAATAATATCGAGGATCCCTGGGGCCTTAGGGACCACTTTTGGAACCACTGATTAAAGGGCTAAAACTTATTTCCAAACATTTAACTTGAATTTGCTTTACCATTTAAAACAACACTTAAGATTCAGAATTCGATTTCTTCAGAAAAGTATCTAACAGAAAAAGAAAAATGTGAGATGCGTAAAATTTAATTGAAACATTGAATCATTTTATAACGTTTGATTTCTGAACACTCTTACCCATGTAGACTATGTTTTTTTTATTTTCATATAAAACATATTTTAATTTTCTTATATATTTAAGCAAAGTGCAACCTTAGAAAATTAAAACATTAAGTACAATTACATAA
This sequence comes from Trichonephila clavata, assembly GCA_019973975.1. Taxonomy (NCBI): domain Eukaryota; kingdom Metazoa; phylum Arthropoda; class Arachnida; order Araneae; family Nephilidae; genus Trichonephila; species Trichonephila clavata. The sequence goes on from BMAO01007123.1 coordinate 54,759, forward strand.
AGGCAATTACAATCAATTTCCTTCGAACATCACCATTCATTTTTTTTTCTTCTATCTCCTCTTCATTGCTCTTACAGGAGATAAATTCAAAATGATGCATAGTAGAAGTAAAAACAAGAGAGAATATTCTGAAGCAAACCCTCATTTATCAAGTGAGCCTTCAATTAAGCTGTTTCAGTGATTTCTGAAAGCTGTTGACTGACTTCAGAGCAATATTGATGAGCCAGAAGTGTCTAACGCTCAATTAATATGATCGTAGCCATCGATGTTTAAACATTGGAGGCCAAGCATATTATCCTATTCATCACAAATATGTGTTGTTTTCTGAAAGAAAAAAAAGCATTGGACGGTTTTCTAATGAAGAGTGCTGAAGATTTATGAGTTACTAATGATATGATGCATGGAGAAATCCATTCAATGTTTTAGTAAAAATGTTGCAATATTATATAAAACTTTATATTCTATGACATAACAAAATTTAAGCAACTACAACACTATATTGTATTTCAGTAAATTTAGAATATTTTGCTCATTTAAAATGCAAAAGAAAGATGAATGTTTTTAATGAATTTTTGAAAAAAACATAAAGATAAAAGCATAGATATTGAAAGTATTGAAAAATAATAAATAAACATGTTGCTTTCTACATATTGGTATGTAAAATGTTAAAAACGATAATTTTAAAATGCATTAATATTTTATGTTTCATGTAGTATATGGTATATAAAATAGTCTTATTTATATACAAATTTAGTGCATATTCTTTTTTTGTGAGGGAGATATATATTCCTCTTTATCTATATTTTCCTGGAATTTTAGATTTTTTTTTATAAACTACATGCATATTCAAAAAAATTCTTAAAGATAATAGCAAATATATTCTACAATTTATTACTATTCCATTCTTCTAGAATTTTGAAGAATACTCATATTTGAATGATGGTTAAATTTTTTCAATAACGGATTAGACAATACAAGAAGTGTATTGGTAGAAATGAGAAACATAAAAAGAATTCCAAACAAATTGGAATCTTAGAAGGAGATGCGATGTACCGACTTTGTTATTTCAGTGTATTTAAGAAACTAAAATTAGCGCATACTTATAGTTTCATGCTGATTACATCTTTTATGTGTCACAAAAAGGTCCTGGTAAGTTCTTTGTCACGAATTTAAACCTAGTAGTTTGGTGTTTGTTAGTTTATTGTTTTTCCAGTTTCATAATGATGAACGCAATTAGGAGCAGACATAGGAACGTGACTAAAGAATGTCAAAACTTGGCTCTCTAAGTATTCCCAATTTTATAAAGCTAATGAGCTGATCGTGAAAACTATTTTGAAGTCTCCTCTTTTGTTTCATTTACGTGAAAATTCTGAATTATGGAAAAACTTACAGAACAAAGTTAAGTGTTTTTGTTCTATATACGTATATCGAGTTTAATATCAAGTTTAAAGACTTTCAGTTGTTTTTCATTAAATTTATTTTTTACTCAATATATCATTATTCACACGAATTTTTCTCATGTTAAATGCATTGCTAGGTTTATTGTGTTGCTGGATGCCATTTTTAGCTATCAATATTATTAATTTATAAATATATGAAACATTTTATTATTTTACAGAATTACTGTCAGATCCCGATTTAACAAATTTATCGGGACGTCGGGGTTATTCGTAATATCAGAGTCTAAAAAAAGAACAATTTTTTTACATTTACCTTTCAGAAATTCTATAATAAGCAACTATACAGAAAAAAAATATCCATAGTTAAAAATTACACCCTTTTAATTCAGCAGCTAAAAACACTTTTAGCGAATTGTTATCCACCAGTTTAATTTGAAAATTTTAAAATACTGGCTAATAGATGTATGACAAACTTTATGATTTCAGACTCGGGAGAGTTCTTTTTCGACTTTGTGCAGAGAAGAAAATACTGCGTCATTTATATCCTGCTCAGTTTCCAAACAATATAAAGTATCAGAAAATGCAACAGTTTTTTTTATTATTCCTTTCTACATCAGAATCTCTATTCATTAGTTGTATAAAGTGAATATTTCCCACAACTTCAATTTTCCTTTAACAACTTTCAGCCCAATTAAAAATTCACGGGATAGGTTACACTCATGATTCATCTACACCTGTGAAGTCTTAAGTCGATTTCGCTGCTTACGAGAAAAGTTTATTCTTGTTCCAATCAAAAAGGCTGTCATTTGAAAAGAAAACTAATTTTTTCTGATATGAACTATTAAAAAAATATATTTTTTGGCTGTTGAAATTATTCATTAATTAGGGGGTTTATTATTCGTTAAATAGGAGATTTTGCCTTCTTTTTTATCGAGGGAAAAGAAAAATTCGAGAAATCACGAAATTCATTAAATAGAGGTCGTTAAGTCGGGGTCATATAAAACTAATATTTTTATCAATAATTAGGAATATATATACTAAGTTTGTAGCTTACAAAATTGAATCTAATTAAAAACATCAATAATATCTATCCGTAATTGTAATAACATACCATAAAAAAATTTCAATCTTTTGTAAAATGATTAGAAGATTTTATTAAAAAGATTAATTCTGACAAAAAATCGTTATTAAACTGAAAAGAAGATAACTACAGATTTCATTTCTTTGAATATTTCTTCAGAGGAATTAATTTTATTCTTAACTTTTTGACTCTTAAAATGACTTTGGAAAACACAAGAGTTCTCAAAGAATTATACACAACCGCTTCGGGTTATATTCGAATGCATGAAATATGTATATAACGATAAAATATTAATGAAGAATTCTTTTCCCATTGATTCTCTTAATCATGTTGACTTTCGGGAGGAATTATTGGTAAGTACTCCCACGCATAACAGCCATCCGCATAACAGCCATTTTCATTTACCCGCATTTTTACTTTAATTTAAGTTTTAAATTTTATCTGTAAATATTTTCTGAAATATATAAACATCTTTGGTTTTTATTCAAACTGCATCAACGGCACAACCGAGAAATGAATGGTTCGAGGCATTTAATCTGAGAAAAATTTGACTATAAAAGTGCATTGATGATGTATGGGACTACTTTGAACACGCCTAAAATTTTGTAAGTATAACTTAAAAACCTAGGAGTATCTCAAAAATTTCAGAGTGACTCTCGTTCAATAATTTTTTAAGAAAAATTGCTTCAAATTCAAAGATAAGACAAAAAACTGAATGTGTTCATGACTGCCACGACTGTATATAAAGCAGAAACAGTAAAAACTTTATTAGCTAAAAAAATTAAAAATTTTCTTAAATTAAAAGTGTTTTTGCATGTTACGTAGAAGTATGTATTAGCTTTTTTATGCCAATTTTCAAGAAAACCGAACAAAAAGTTAAAATTTTATTATTTGAAAAGAAAAAGCAGTGGTTATTATGATATAAAAATCATTCCTGTAATTTTCACATTCAATGTTTGATACATTTTGATTATTTTTTTTAAAAAGCTGCATAATGCTTTATTTAAGAATTCAATAAAATATTCTCTTCTTTTTCTTTGAAGAAACGTTTAATATTTTATTGAAAGAAAAGTAGACCTTCTTAAAAAAGATTGAATACTCATTCTTTTTTCTATAACCCCTCCCTCCTTGTTTTATTAAAAAAAATGTATCAATATATGGTGGAATGGTACCTCAGTATAGAGTCTTAAGTTTAAAAAGCTAAGCTACTTAACTTGAAAAAAGAATCGCCTACTTCTTAAATATTACATTTTCATCACACTAACACACCCGTGGCAACAAAACGAATAATAGTTTGATATTTGAACTACGCAGCAGGTGTCTTGAAGGAGAAAATGAGAAAATCAAGCGTCTGAATCGAAAAATAGAATTTTAAGAGTGTAAATTTAGAAGGAAAATAATAACTAAAAGAGTTTTCTGATATCAAATATAAAAACATTCATATTCTAGAGATTCTAAAACGCTGCGTGAGGTATTATTGAATTTTTGAAAGCGAGGCTTGGTACATAAATGAATTTTGTCTGAAATGTAGAAGATTGAAGGATGTTAAAATAGAATATAGTGGAATCGATAGCTCCGAAGCCAGATTATGTAATATTCCTTTACTCGTATATCCATTTCATTTTATCAATAATTCGCTTTTGTTTCAAGAACAGAAAAATAGTCCTCCAAAAAATGTCTAATAAATTAAAAGTAAAAAAACTTTTTTAAAAACAAGTTTTTATTTAAGCGCACTAAAAAGAATAAAATAAACTTTTTCTTCAAAACTTTTTTACTATCAACTTATAACGTCATTACACAATTTATATGAAAGAAAAGCTCGTCGCGAGATTAAAGTACTCTTATTTACTTAGTTTGAAATTTTTAAAAATAAAATCAATCAGATGTTATTTAATTTACTTGTTTATCTGCAGAGGTAAATCTCGTGACAAGCTTTTATTACAAGCTTTTATTTAACTTACAATGTATGTATGTATGTATGTAATTTGTTCGGGTGGAATCTTGCAACTCAATTTTGAAGCTGATATCTTTATCCCATTGAGCTGAAATTTTGTATACACGTTTAGTTTGGATGGCAATGCATGTTTTGACCATTAATAAGCCGATATTGCAATTAATTAAGAATATATTAATTAAAAAACGTTAAAAATCATTAACATTACTACAACAATACAGATCAACTTTGATATTTCTGCATTGTTATAATAATGTTATTGTTATAACAATGACAAAAGTTGGCGTCGAAAATCGTTGTCAGCCAAATTGGAATTTCATAACGATACGCTATTGACTGTATTAATTAGCTTTGTCTAAAAAATAATTACGTTTCTACAACGTAAAAATAATCTAATTCTACAATGTATGCAATTTTTTTTACAAATTTCTATCTATTTTCTTGGATTTAAATTCAAAACAAAAAAAAGTAGACCTATTTTTCAAGTAGATCGGTACATTGTATTCCTTTCTCAGCGCTGCCAAGTTAAACTGAGATGGAGAATTGTAGAAATTCTTCAAAAAATTTATCTTTTAATCTATGAAACTCAGACCAAAAAAATTATGGAATTTGAAAGATCATTTATTTCGTCCCGATATGGCATAATGTTTTTTAAAAATAATATTTGTATTTTCTTGCGATTTATTTAAATGAGTCACAATCGATGCGTTTTTATGAAAATAATGTCTAAATTGTTGCGCATAAATTTTTTATGTTCAAATGAATAAACATTCCGTACTAAAACAGATTATGCTTTGCTCTTTTAGAATCAGTCATTTAAAAATAAAATGCCCAAAACTTTTTTTTTACGATTTTCCAAAAAAATACTCAAAAATTTTATTAAACATTTAATAACTTGGTTATTTATGAAGATAATCTCATAAAACTTTTTTTTCGTGTGTTAGAACAATATTACCCAAGATCTGTACGAAGATTGAAAAAAATGCTTAAAAATTATAGATTTAAGAAAAAAATTGTGTTTTTTCGTCTTGTATCCTTTTTGCGAGAATTCATTTAGCTAGACTGTTCGAAAATAACCGGCAAACGCCCTAGGAACAATGATGCATTGAATGAGATGAACAGACTGGAAACATGTCCAGTGATAACTAAAAAGTAAAAAATAAATTAAAAGTAAAAAAAAAACCTTTTAAAACCAAGCTTTTATTTAAATGCGCTAAAAAGAATAAAATAAATTTTTTCTGTAACACTTTTTTTACTATCAACTTATAACATCATTACACAATTTATATGAAATAAAAGCTTGTCGCGAGATTTATTGCAGATAGACAAGTAAACTGACCTGATTGATTTTAATTTTGTAAAAAATTTCAAACTAAAGTAAATAAGAGTACTTTAATCTCGCGACGAGCTTTTATATCATATAATTTGTGTAATGTCGTTATAAGTTGATAGTCAAAAAAGTTTTACAGAAAAAATTTATTTTATTCTTTTTAGCGCATTTAAATTAAAGCTTGGTTTTAAAAGGTTTTTTTTTTTACTTTTAATTGATATCGTATAAATTGTGTAATGATAAGTTGATAGTAAAAAAGTTGACAGTAAAAAAAGTTTTGAAAGAAAAGTTTATTTTATTCTTTTTAGTGCGTTTAAATAAAAGCTTATTTCTTTAAAAAGTTTTTTTACTTTTAATTTATTTTTTACTTTTTAGTTTTCACTGGACAGGTTTCTCAGTCTGCTATCTCATTAAACGCATCATTGTTGCTAGGTGTTTGCCGGTTATTTTCGAACAGTCTAGCTAAATGAATTCTCGCAAAAAGGGTACTAGACGAAAAACACAATTTTTTCTTAAATGTTTATTTAAAATTTTGAGTATTTTTGAAAAATCGTAAGAAAAAAAGCTTTTGGCATTTTATTTTTTTAAATGACTGATCCTAAAGAACAAAGCATGAGCTGTTTTAGTACAGAATGTCGATTCATTTAAACAAACAAAAAAAATTCATGAGCAACGATTTAGACATTATTTTCGTAAAAAACTCATCGATTTTGACTCATTTAAAGAAGATCGTAAGAAATACAATTATTATTATTTTGTAAAAAAAACTTAATACCGTATCGGGACGAAAAAAAAAATAATCTTTCCGATTCTGTAATTATTTTTTGTCTGAGTTTCATAGATCTCGGATTAATCTTTAATTTTTTAAAGAATTTCTACAACACTCCATCTCAGTTTAACTTTAAATTTACATTTATTTTAATTCCTAATATTAATACTTTCATTGTTCAAATTATGCATTGTAAAACGAACGTAAATACAATTATGAGTGTGTGAATTACTTCAAAAGTCTTACAATTTCTGAAACAAAAATTATAACAATTGATATACAAGTAGAATATACAAGATTTGTTCAAAAAGAATCCGACCTTTTGTCAAAAAAAATATCTTAGTAATTTTGTGGGATTAGGATCCAAATTAAATTCAAAGTATAGGCTCCTTACGCCTTCACACTCTTAAACCTGCGTTCCTTCCACTGCCAAAAACACTTCTAGAAGGCATTTATAGGAATTGTGTTCAACTCCACTATCGAATACAGTGGTACCTCGACATACGAGTGCCCCAACATACGAGTTTTTCGAGATACGAGCCGGAGAGGGAGTGATTTTCTGCTTTGAGTTACGAGCGAAATTCGAGATACGAGTTCGGTTTAGCAGGTCGGCCGGTAGTAGCACGCGACCGCGCGCCACGCGGTCGCGCCCATCACGGTCAGTGAATCAGTTAGCAGCGTGCTTCCGCTGTGATAAGTTGTGTAGTTATGTCGCGTCTTGTGTTGCGTTTACATTTACATTTACAGTTGTAGTTCATTTATTTTTATAACCATGGATCGGAAGAAAGTTTGTGAAAAGTCAAGTGCTAAGAAAAGATAACGAGTATTGAATTAAAACGAGAAATTATAGAAAAACATGAGCAAGGTGTTTGAGTTGTTGGTTTCGAGGAGTCAGAGGAGGAGGTTATTTCTACAAGTGAGATAAATGAGATCTTAGGAATGTGGGAGAGTTCACAGTTCGTGGAAAAGAAACACCCAGAAAAAGTTGCAACAGGTCGTGCATCTGATCTTTTTAATGACACTTGCCTAACTCATTTCCGGAACATTCTGAGAGGGAGGAAGAAACAAACCTCCTTGGACATGTTTTTTTCTAAACGGCTACAGGTGAAAGCGAGAAAAATGTAGCGAAAAAGGCAAAGATCCGGTGAGGATATCTAATTTATTTCTTTACATTCTCTTTTTTGTTTTTGTACAATAAATATTTGTCATTTATGTGGAACGGCGTTTAGGGAAGGTTCGATTTTAACGTTAAAATAAGCACGCAGAGTTAAAATAACTTAATTTATTAATAAAACAACTAAAACATTAACTATTTACAAGGGGTTTTAAATTATTCGAGATAACACCATACTAATTCCGAAAACACGTACTCTTTCTCAAAACAACGGAGAGAGCGATTTCCTCTGACCTGCCTTCGTTCAAGCTTTGGTGCAACTCTCAGTTTTTCCTTTCTGCCACCTTTATAAATACATGACCTCATCGTATCGCGCAGCTAAAACTCACGTGGTTTCGATTAGTGGTGCCATCTCTTACAACAAAAATCAAAAGAAGTAAAACAAAACTTGCACTCCTTTCCTACATTTATAAATACGTTTTTATTACTCAAAACCACGTAACAAAAACAACTGGGGTGACATTTTGGGGGTTGGAACGGATTAATGGTAGTTCAATTGTTTTGTATGGCGAAATTTGCTTCGAGATACGAGTAATTCAAGATACGAGCAAGGTTGCGGAACGAATTAAACTCGCATGTCGAGGTACCACTGTACTTCATTATCTAATTTCTACTTCGAAAACGGGATTAATTCAATGTCATTATCATTTTCAGAAACTGCTAGAAGCCACAAGAAGCCAGGTTCAGCGTTGATAGCGCCCAGTAGGCTCTGTGAAATTGCAAGACGGAATTTTTCTGTTCCTGCGACAGAAGCTTTGGGACAAATTTCGCACCAGATCTGCGCATGATCACACAAAATTGCATGTTTAGAAGATACACTCATCTCAACTTATTTAGCAGTCTCTTGTACGGTTAAACGACAATTTTTCATTATCAGATTTTCTACCTTTTCAACAACAACTGCATTTCGAGTGGTTTATGGCCTCCTAGAATGCTAGTCACTCCCTATAGACGTGTTGCCACTTTTGAATACGTTAAACATCTTCTTAATTTGTGTGACCCCTCTAGCATCGTCTCCAAACATTTGATGAATATTACGAATTGTTTAAATTAGAATTTCACGAAGCTTTTCACAAAATATTAGATGCAATACCTCTACGCAAGTCTCGTCCTGTCATCTGTAGAAAAACTAAAATCCTACGAACACGTATAGCATCACATCACTCGACTGCCTACCGGAAACGTCTGGTACACTGGAACGAAGAGAAAAAAATTAAGCATGTGCAATATGCTGTCACTTCCCACTGTGCATAATGGAACCGTTTTAGAATCTCTACTGTGGATGGAAAAATTCAAGGTAAGATACTTTTTTGAACATACCTTATAAGTGCTAGTTTTTTTTTTCGGTATCAAATTTTAAGAGCTTTTTATTTGATTCGTTATTTTCTGTAATATGTCAAATACTTTGCCATTCGTTTTACAATTTCTAAGCTAAGATATTCTACATTATACAGCTAGAAATTTTAAACCACATTTTATTGTCATTGGTAGAACCCCTCAGTATAGAGGGCGCTGGTTGTAAAAAGCTTCTTTGTTTTGATCAGAGATCTTCTGTACACGAACGAGTGCAGACGCACTCTATTTACTATTAAACTTAAATTAACCTTTTAATGTTGTCTTTGATTGAATTGAGATTGAAATTAATCTTCTGAATATTTGTCTGCGATGACAGATTGAAAGAGCACTGAACAAATTACTCCGATGCCATTTGAACCATTAATGACCTAATAGTCATGTTAGGAAATTTTCCCAATAAAATCTTAACCACTCTAAACTAATACAAAACACACAATCATTGTTTCCAGTTCTAGTTCGAATTCGTAGTACTGCTCTTATGTCTAATATCTTAGAGCATTGTCCAATGAAACTTTGGATACTCTTTATGTTGTAGTTTTAAGTATTTATACATATAAACTTACGAGGGAATTTTTTCTAATTTCTTAAGTTGATTATTTTACTCCAAACTTATACTGCATATAGTAATTCATACTGAAATCTGATGGAAAGATTAATTAGATTCTTAGTGAGTTTTTGACAATCTTTTCTTTTGTGAAGGAACAAAAAATTAGCGTTGAATTGCGAAACTTTATAATTGCATTTATTGCAATTTTAAACATATTAAATTATCTAAAAAAGAGTTAGTCTTTAGAATTTTTAAGGCAGAACTGGAGAAAAACTATCTGCCAATTATATTAATGACAATCAAATGATTATGTATTCCTTTATTAGTACTTTAGATGTTAATAAATTATATATATATATATATATATATATATATATAATTATAGTGGTCAGGACTTAAAATGAAGTAATAAATTTGACATATTATAAAAATTTTAAGGCGATATGGTACCCTAAGTATCATTAAACTGACGAAAAATTTTTATTGGCTTATTTCATACTTCAAATCTTTATAAATATGCCTGCAAAATTTCAAAGCTTTACCTGCATTTTTTCATTAAATAATGGAGCAATGTTTGATGCTAAACAGCAACTACCACGCCTACATTTCAGATTATCTCCTAGAAAAGCGCCTGATAAAAATGAATTAATTATTTTTCTAATGCGCATCAATGAGACTGACATTATATATGCAGTAATAAATCATTTTAAGAAAGAATTGTGCAATTCATGCAAAAATTCTAGTATGTGAATTATTTACTGGAAGATCAAATGGATTTGGTCAAGATTTAAAAGGTGTGTGTGCTTTTTATGATATTATTATGAATGAAATTAAAACTTCAAAACGGATTCTCGCAAAGCACAAATACTAAATCTCATTTTGATAACTCAGAGAATTAAAAATCTAATTCGCAAGAATAGAAAAACGCTCCCATTTTTATATATTTGTTTTTGGTGATATATATATATTCCATGTGTGCGAGATTCAACATTTTTATTATTAAAATATTTTAAGATATTTATTTAAACAAATGCACATATACAGTTTTTAGATTTTGATGTATTTTACCTATAAATTGTTATTTGATTTTACTTTAATTCGTGTGCAATATTTGACATACGAAGGATTTTTTAAAATCATAGAAATAAAAAATAAAGGCATAAACGTCTTTTGTACATGTTGTGCATTAGCTCTGAAGTGTGTGTATTTATTTTTTATTATAATTATTAAGATAAATATTGATCTTTCATTCATTTTTTTCTATATATTCATTATGGCAGTATACTGTTTAACTGTTCTACATTTGTGCAATTTTTTATGGTAAGTAGTTTTAAATAAGCTAATTAACATTTCATAAAAGTTTCAGACTTTTCGATGAATATTATATCATGTTATTCATGAAATGAAAACTTCAAACTCATATTTCTCCATGTTGAATTTTTGTACATATACTGTTATTCAAAACCCTAAGGCTTTTTTGATAATTGAAGTATGGGTTTGAAATTTTTTATACATGTTCTCAAATGTATGTTTTGTAAAAATGTGCATGTAATTAGCTCTAACATGTTTAGTACTTTTTCTAAAAAATTTCAAAATCAAAATTAATGTTTTTTCGGGAATTATTGGAAGTTTAACTATAAAAAAATTAATAAAAAATTAAAGAGCACCAGGAGAAAAAAATCCATTCACAGTTTATGAAGTATTTTATAAGGTTCTTGGAAAAAAATGTTTGAAAGAAAAGAGACATATTTAAAAAAGCCTTAGAAATTTAAAAAATGCTTAAAAAAGCTAAAAAAATTTAAATTTTACAAGCATTTTGCAACAAATTAAAATTTTTTTTGTATGGAATTATTATTAAATATTAACCTTTATAAAATACAATTAAAACCAAATATCAAATAATAAAAATAAAAAAAATCGTGATGGTACCATATCGCGTTAATACTTAGATGATGAAAATTTTTCACTCGCTCTCTGTAATATAGGAATCGCTTTAAAGGAACACAGTACGATACAAATGACAAAAATTAAATAAATTTTTCTTACCTTAAATTATTCTGTATATAATTTTATATAATATGTATTGTTTTGAATACGACTGTACTTAAGAATGATTTCAAAATTATAGATTGAATGAGACAGGAGTTTGGTATACTAAAATACAAACTTGGCATAAGAAGCTAGTAGGTTCCTCTTAGTAAAATGTTTTAAGGAAAAACAATTTATCTTTATAAAAAATAAGAGAAAAAGGATGAGATTTGAAATATCATGAACATATAGGCAAAATGGCTTCTGTATTCTTATAAAAATTCTGATGCGGATTTTGCTAACTCTAAGTATTAAGACTGTAAGTAATCCGTGATTCATTAAACATGCATACTATTTTATCTATCCGCAACACACCGAGGACTCGATGTTGAAACTTTCATCAGTATTCAGTTTTAATTTTAACATGAATTTTAACAAGTTTAACATGAATATTTCCAAGCCTCGATGAAACAGATAAATCTAAAATAATACTTGAAATGTTTTTGAAATTATTTTTTCTGTTTTGCAAATTTGTATTTATAGCATTGCATTTTAAATAAAAAAATAATCATATAAATTACGATACTCTGGATAGAAGACAAATTTACTATAAATAAGTGCAATATCTTAAACTTGATAATAAGTTTAATATGTGTATATCTCTCTACAAAACACTTTGATTTATTTTGTAAAGTTTTAGCACAAAGTTAAAATTTCACGCACATGAAAAAAAGATAGGTACTTCAAAAAAAAACTCTGGCTTTTATAATAAGTTAATTAGCCTCGTGAAACAGAGGACGTTGGGAAAACCAGGTTTCTACGTTCTTTAGGCACGTTTGTGGTCAACTTCAAATTAAGTTCATCATTATGAAGAAGAATACAATACACTCTCAGACATCAACTTCTACGAAAAATTAAAGGCACTTCATTAGCTCAGATTAGTGATAAAGCACTTACCTATATCTTCTTTTTGTGGGGGTATAAAAAGGTATAAGTGAGAAACCGTAAAAATATTCTAACGTAAGTTTCTACAATGCTATTAAATAACAGAATACAATTCAAATCTTTCCAAGATATTTTTTGTAAATCATTTTTTATATCACAGTACATATCAATGTGTTAAATATTTGTTTTATTTATCCACCTTGTTTAGTAAAAGGATAACAGTATTGAACTGTAAATAGTTGAAAAATTAAAAAGTGCAAGCTTGACTAAAAGATCAATTTTGGTAAGAAACTGCAGCATTTGACTGCACACGTTAATAATTAATCGTAATCCTAAATCAAATTTTTTTTCTCAGTAAATGAAATTTAAATATTTATATTGTGTTAAAACGAACTTCAGAGAGTATTTTTACATTTATCTGCACCGTAGTGTTTTAAACTTATTTAAACACTGAATTTAAGCGATGAGTTTTATAAGACCTCTCTCACTCGAAATAAATAAATATAAGTGTTTTTAAATAACATGTAAATGAATGCGTTTTGATGATTGATTAATGCGTAAAAAACAGAACACTTCTTAAATTCTTACATTTTACTAAATTACTTATATTTTAAAATCTATGGACTGAAAGTTCGCTCCTTTCACTGCCTGATTTAAAATTATTTTTTTACTGTGCGGGAGAATATTTTGAGTTTTTATTAAGATGGCTGACTACTTTCGGAAACGTGATTTGAGAAGGGTTTAAAGAAATAATATTTTAATAATTAGCTTTAATTGAATAAGAAAACACATATATGTGCTTGAAGGAAATTATGAATAAAAATTTTATTTAACCACATTTTTGGCAAAAAATGAAGAGAAAGTACGGTATAATAATATTATCTTACAAAATATACTATGAAATAAATAGTATAATATAATTTTATGAAAAATGATGATATATATAATAATAATATGCTAGGGCTTCTATATAGAAGCTGAACTAGGAGTTTTGAAAAGTTCACATTATTTTACGAGTCACGATAAATTGAAATAATAACAGGTGCTTTTCGCGTTCGTTTGATATAAGAATAAATCTACTTCTAAATCATATATTTCAAAAGTCCTATAGTCCATCCCTTATATAGAAGTCTTAGTTGTACATGGGAAATTAATGTCATAGAAGTATTTTTCATAAAAAAAGAATGTTTTAAAAATATTTTTTTCCATTTTTTTTGTCAAATATTGCATTTAAATAATTTTTTCTTGTAATAATATTCTTAAAACAATTTTACATGTATATTTTCATTATCATTTAATTTATATTTCACATGTAGTTTTTAATATTTCATTAAATATTAAAACAAGTAATATAAAATCTTTTAAAGTCAATTCCTACTTTGAATGAATGAATAGAAATTATTTTATTAATGAATGAAAATTTGAACAACACACACACATATATGTAAATTCATAAATATATACAAAGTAGCTATAAACCTAAGATAACTAGTCAAGATATTAAGAAGTATATTTTCGCCACAGTAGTACTATAGCAAAGTCCTGGCCTTAGGAACCAAGATTGCAGGCCTTCACCAGTATTTGCCAATATATATATATAGGGAGAGAGTAAACTCTAAATTAGTAGGAATTGAAAAAAAGAGCATTAGTAACTATTGTTGTTGCTAATGCTCTTTAGCTAGCATTGTTGTAATTGTCTAATGTTTGCATTGTTGTAGCAGTGAACACCCGGTTTGGCTAATTTGGCTCAAAAACTGATTTTCGACGCCAACTTTTGTTATTTTTTAACTGTTACATTGTTACACCAATAGAGACGAATTTATGTTGGCGTCGAAAACCGGTAATTAATTAAATTAAATTAATTAATAAATATTTTTAAAAACAGTTTTATCGTCAAGTGCCATCCACTACAAGTTTAAAAAAAATTGTTTGAACTTGTGATTGGATGAATAGGAAGTATTTTACTAAGGTTTGAAAATTTGAACAAGATAAATTTATAAATATAGAGAGAGAGTGAGCTATATTAGGAATCGATAAAATATCCATTTATACGCCTTTTTTAAAATGTTTTCGAACGTAATCAGATATTTTGTAAATCTGTCCTCAATAAATTCGGTTTATTTTTCCGTTAATGGTATAGCGATTAGACATTTTGTAAGAATAATAAATTCTATAACATTTATCAATAAGAAATTCTTTTTTAAGACATTTTCTTCGTGAAAAAAGTAACAAATTTGGCTCTTGTCAAGCAAATGAACAATTCAAACGCTTGAATGACTCTAAGCGAATTGACTATCTCAGTACTTAAGTCCATATTTAACAGTCGTTTCGGTCTTTAGTTGGTCCATTTAGCTCTTTAATCCGACAATGGGTTTCGGCAAGAGCTTGGAGTCTTTAAGTGGAACAAGGGTTGATGGAACTGGACTCTTAAAAGGAATAGTAGAAAGAATTTCACTGCATTCTGCTGCATTGACAGTTTTATACTGATCTGATCTTCATTTCTTTATGCTTAGAAGCTAAAAGTAAAAAGCTTCTTTTGATTTCAAAAATAAATAAAATGCTACCTTTTCTTTTTCCCGTTCTTTTTCAGACAATATAGAGTCTTAAAAACCTTCAAGCCTTACTTAGCGGAAACTGCAGAAAGAGTAAAGTCTTTAAAGCTTAAGTGTCTAAGCTTTATTTCTTTGGTGACCGTGTCCTTTGAAATAGAATTGAAATAGTGTTTTACGATTTCGCAAGTTAAGAAAATTTTTTAACTCTCCAGAATTTCTAATCTTTGAATTTTAAAAGAAGTCATTTCTTGTATTCTGTGTTTTAAAATAGATTTTTTTTGTCTTTTTCTCAATTAAATTATTCTGTATTTTTCAATTCCCGTTTTATTTTTTTCCTATGCGACGTGTTACTCTTCATTTTCAATCTTTTTATTTTCCAGTAATTTGATCGAAGACAGTTTTATTAATGCATTAAATTAAAAGATGTCTTTTATCGAATTTATATTATTAACTTATAAATAGCATGATTTTTTTTCAAAAAATATCTCAGCGAAAGTATTTAATATAATTATGTAAAAAAATAGTTGTAAGGAGATACATTAGAAAATATTTTTAAAAATTCATATCCGGCTTTGGTATTAAAAGAGCAGAATGTATAATAAATTTAAAGTATTTTTTTATTTAAATTTTGTTTCTTAACTCAACAGCTGATTTTTACATATAAAATAAAAGTATACATTTAAATAAATGTATAAGCAATGCATTTTTTCCCAAGATAGTTACTATATCTAAAACCTGTGTTAAAAACTGTGCAAAAAGATATTACATAAGAAAAGGGAAGAGTATTTGTCATTTAAAAACCGTGTTAGATAAAAAATGAAGATTATTAATTAAACAATTCTTGTAAAAAGCGATAAAAAAGTTTTATAAGTTTTTATGTGCGTATATTTACAATTATATACTTAACATTGTAACACTTAAATATTTAACATTATAAAATTTATAAATTTTACATTTAGACATGTAATATTAAAAATCAATTCTTAGTGGTTTCAAATAATAATAGAAACATATTTAAAATACATACATTGCTCTAATAAAAGATAAAAACAAGGAAATTACTGAATTATAAACAAAAAACATTGATGTTAACTGAAAAATGTAATGTATTCCTTATGCACTTCAAAAGTGTGTTTTAGAATGTGTAACACTATACATAATATATGGCTTTTAAGGGGTTAATTTACATATGTTTTTATTAGTTATAGTCATAGTTAGTAATACAATCTTATAGTTAGTAATAAAACTCATACTCATCGCAATCATCGATGAGCGTGATAAATATAAGACTTAAGTGACATAATTAGTTCTTCATATTATTGTAACAGTCTTATGTACGGATTCATCCCCAAACCATTTTCTTAACTAATTTAATCAATTCCTTGAACCAAAGCAGAGCTAAATTCTACTACCCTGTAAACTAATCTTCTCTCTTGCATTGGGATTTCTCTTTTGATCATGGAGTTCTTATGTTCCATGCTTAATGTTTCACTTGCTTAAATGGGTTTCAATATTACTTTTTATTCATATTTTCTGTCTTTAATTTAACTTTTGTGGTTTATTAAAGTATTGAAAACTTTCTCTATTATTTAAAAAGAGAAACGAAAAGAGAGTCTCGTATTATTTGTTCACTGAGAATTAAATTTAATGATTTTTTTAATTTTGTCTTATAAAATGATATACTATTATACCTTTATCTTTAATTAAAATGTAACTTTTGTGTTAAAATGTTTTTATTCGCAAATAATTAATTTTAACACTTTCTTAGTTATTCGTATGTTTCTATGAATGCTTTAAATTTGCTTGCACGTAATTAAGTATTCTTTTTAATAATAGTACATTAAGGCTTTAGTAATCATATGTACGATGTTGGAGTGTGGGGTGAAATATTCTTTTCTCAATTTACTTTTGCATTAAATTTCATTCAGCGTACATGGATAGTTCGAATATCAAACGTATATTTTATCCTTCCAACTTTATACCAATAACTTGCCCATGGAATAAAATGTTGACAAATTCTAAATTTGGAATTTGCAACATAGCACTTCTGATTTGATTGATTATTTAGTACAATAATTAAATAAATACCATTGCATTCCACTAGCCAGTATGATCGAATACTGCAATATAACCTAGTAGAATTACTCAAATTACACAAATTTAATTTACATCAACTATTATCTCGTGAGGATCTATGCTTGGTTATGTGAGTAAAGAACTTGCTAATAACTGATATAAGGAGTATATTATTTTACCAATCAATTTACTTCAGCCTCTAAACCTTTCATAAAATTACATTCTTTACTACGAAGCATGAGATAATTTAATATCTCATGCTTCATGGATAATGAGGATTAATAATACAGGAGCAAAACTGGTGGATGAGTTCAAGTAAAGTTACAGTGGATGAATCAAGTTTTTTATTGACATATTGTAGTTACCATCAAATATTAAAACTTATTTTTAAATTTTAAAAGTTTCTCCCACACATAACATGAGTTAAATTATACGACGAAAATGCAAAGAAATTATATACTGTGCTGCCTAAGTAAGTAGAGGCAGAGTATTGGATCGGTCTCTTTTTTTCAGTTGGTCCTTTTACTCGTCGATGAGGTTGAGACAAGTGTGAGAGATGAGAACGAATGCAAGGCTGAAGAACAACAAGGTGTACTTCTTGAAATGTATTTAAATTGGTTTTGTAGAAATAAACCATAAAAAAAACTTTGAAGCTTTGTGACTTACTAAAGTAAAAAAAAAAATTAATTCATAATAATTTTTATGGAAATCTGTTTTATATAATTGCAGAATAACACGGAGAGAAAATAATTTTCCTTTCATCTTTAGTATTTAAACATTATTCACTTTTATGTTAAAACATAATTTGATGTTTTTAAAATAAGAAGAGTATTTATACTATCTTAAAATATATAAATGCGTAAGAAAAATAATATTCATTATTTTTTGCAGCATTTTCAAAATAAATTTTTTATTTTTTAAAAACTGTAAATGTAAGTAAGCACATAACTTTGTACGAACAAACTTTTTCTTAAAAAAGCATGAATATTTGCAGTTATAAATATAATTGATTTCCATAATATAAAATAATTATTTTTCTTTGTAAATTATTTATTTTATATGACAAAAAATGCTATATTAGAGAAGAAGTTTCAAATTCATAAACATGTCAATGAATAAAACAATCTGTTACATTGTTTAAAATTAAATTTAAACAATAGGTACGAGCTTCTAAAACAATTTGTTCAAAGATTTTATGGTACTTTGTAAATAATTTGATATAAAACGTAAGCTGTCAGGGTAAATTAAAGCCATGATTCTGAAAATAATATTTAGAAAAATACTTTCCTCTAAAAGCTTTTTCTTGAAAAGGCACATCGATGGAAGAGGAAAGGTTTGAATAAATGAGTAACAAAAATTATTGGGCTTCATGAAGCAAAAGACGGTCTTGCTTTTAACTAATGCTTACTAAAAATATGTAATTTACTCTTAAACATCAATTACAAATTTGTTTTAAATCTCTCCGTATATAAAACTGGATAATGAGAAATATCGAAATAACTTTTAATTGGAAAAAATCATATTACATATTTTAATCTTAAACTATGTATCTGTAGCTGTAAGAAAGAGAGAGACAGATAAATAGTCTTTTATAAATTCTTTTTTTAATGATTTCAAAGTATTATTCTATGTCTTGATATCTTGAGCTTATCCTTAATATTTTTTCAGGTTCATAAAAAATGTAGTTCCTGTGTTGAAACAAATATTAACTTCTCATTTTGAGAGTCACATTCTGGGTTTTAAATTGGAATTTCTTAGGAATTGAGAAAACATTTAAATTCAAAATTTCTTTAAAGACTGCATGTACCAGGTACAAGATGCCATTGCTTTCAAAATAAGATTCATATTCATAAAAATAAAAATGCTCTATTCATAATTTAAAAGGTACTTACAAACTACTATTACAAACAACTATTAACTTAGTCCATGTCATTGCAAGTTCGGGGAAACAGAAAATTTGTGATAACATAACAATAAATGATGTCCCATTGCTCCAAACCTCACTTTAACAAATTCTAAGAAACTCAAAAAAATGTATAATAAATAAAAAAAAAGGATAATTTTCTTCACTCCGATGAATTTTTTACTGTTTAGGATCTTTCTGGGGCTTTCATCAGATTTTTTCAAATAATATTTCACAGTAAAGTGTTCCCCAATGGAACATGTAGTTAAAATATTTCTCAAAATCATAAAAGAAATGTAATTGCCATTTACAAGTTAACATAAAAGAAATAAATATGTAAAAAATAAATTACATGTTCAAAAATAAATAAATCAAATAAAAGTCACATGTCACTAGCACACAATTCTTGACAACCAGAGATGCAAAGAAAACATATATATATAGTTTCACCTCAGTGACAATAGAATATCGAAGAATAATGCATCGCTATTCTTAATTAACCAAAAAATTTATTCTAGTGATCTTAATTTTTAATTTCAAGAATATAGAAATATATTTGTAGAAAGATATTTAGTAAGTTCTGATTCACACATGAACACAAACTTTTGAATCAAATTTAAAGATATTTGCTTGAAAAATATTTTTAAAAAAATTTCCAGTCCGCTATACGCTATGCATATTTTACCATAACTGTGAAACGAAGCGGAAAGAAATTTTGAAAAGTACGCAAAATCTTTACCATAAATAAATTTAATTTTTATTCTCATAGAATTAAATATGCACGACTTTATATAAAAGCAAACATTTTCATTTTTTGAAATAATTTAGTAAACTATTTCCCTTTCAATTATATCTCGCAAAGCCCTTCCTCATAAAGAGATGTATTTTTTTCAGTATTTATATTTTATTTCAACTAAATTTAAACAAAATAGAACAATATATGAAGAAATGAGTTCGCCATTTAAATTCCAGAAAGAGATGACAAGTAATATATAGAATATTCCTTTACTTCTTCTTATAAGTAGGAATTTCCAGTGATTCAATAATCTCTATGTAAAATGGAAAATGTTTGGACGTAATCCCATTCCCTTAAGTTCCTGACCATTATCACTAGGAAAGGGTGAATCTGATTTTCCTCACAAAGATTTTTATCCTCCTCAAAGAAATGCAAGAATAAAAATTCTTCTCACATGAACAGGAACCGGATTCGCTTTTTTCTCTCTCTAAGGAATGAAAAAATTGCGACTTTATCATCACTCTATGACCGAAGTTTTGCGCTCTTTCTTCTTTCCCTCTCATATAAAAGCTGAATAGTGACTGAAGAATTGTCCTTTTCCAAGCTTTTCATCTGGGGATGTGTAAAAAAGTACATTTTGAAATTTCTTTCGTATATTCCTTTCTGTAGTATGAATGATAATAAATGAACACTATTTATCGATAATAGCTTCATAAATTTTCAGATTTACTAATTTTCCGTCTTATTTTTATATTTAATTATAATTTTATATAAAAATCTTTTGAGAAACTAGTCCAAAATTTATTTGTTATTCGATATTTAATTGATGAAATAAGTTTTTGTGAAAAAGTCGGAATCTTCTTATTTTAATTCATTAAAACATTCATGTGACATGTATCACCTCTGGATTATATCGATCCATTATGATTTGAAACTTACAAAGAAAAAAAATGACCAAATTGTATCAGATACACTGCTGGCCACCGTAAATGCAACACCAAGAATGACAAGAGATTGCACAACAAAATTTATTTTGTACATAGCATGTTTACCAAGTATCAAATGATAAAATTTATAGACTTCTGTGAAGTGTGGTTCCTGCCAGAATCAGTAGCCAGAGTAGCCGCCATTGTTGGACATCACCGCTGCCACACGCCTCGGCATTGATTCAAAGAGACTTTGGATGTGTTCTTGGGTTACAGAAGACCAAGCAGCTTCCACACGTTGCCAAAGTTGATCTGGTGGGGCAGCTGGGGGTGTAATCTGGGTCAATCGTTGAGCAACCATGGACCACATGTTTTCTATCGGTGAAAGATCCGGAGAGCGAGCCGGCCAGGGAAGCAATTCAATCTGATGATTGACGAAGAACCTTTGGACAATGCGTGCTACGTGTGGTCGCGCATTTTCCTTTTGAAATATGGCTGTGGCCAATCCCTGAAGGTAAGGAAGGACAACTGGCTCCAACACGTCGGAGATGTAGCTCTGGCTGTTTAAAGTACCTGCAATGCGCACTAGAGGAATACGAGAGTGATATCTAATTCCGCCCATACTTTAATACCCGGTGCAGGACCAGTGTGGCCAGCTCTGTTCAGCTTCCTCTCTCCACGGTGTCTCCAGACTTGAATCCGACCACCGTGGTGTTGCAGACAGATGCGTGACTTGTCAGTAAAGACAACTTCATTCCATTCTGCCACCCACATCCTTCTTTCATCGCACCATTGGCGGCGGAGACGTCTGTGGTTCTGCGTCAAGGGTAGACCAAGTAATGGACGTCTTGTGGACAGACCACTCTGCTGTAAACGGCGTCGAATGGTACGCGCAGACACTGAATGATGCGTTACGGAGTCAAGGTGCTGTGCTATGGTTCGTGAGGTGACTGAGCGATCCGTCACTGCCATGCGTACAATTTTCCTGTTCTCACGTGAAGTGGTGCACTGAGGTGATGCGATCGACCACGTCGGTCCGTCGTGCCGTCCTGCATCCAACAGTCACATATCCGCATTACAGTTGTTTGGTTTCGTCCAACACGACTACCGATTTCCCTGAAAGATAATTCACAATCTCGGTAGGCCACTAACCTTCCTCTGTCGAACTCGCATACTTGATCAAAAGCTGATCGCTGTTTTCTACGAGGCATAACTGATCGTTTTTTGAAAAAACCACAAGAAAAACACAAGAAAAATCGACAATTATTGGAACGTGTCGCCACAGGCGTGAGTGATGTGTGTCTGAGCTGAAATTTTAATCATTTGCATATCTCACTTCCGCTAATACATGTTGTAAATTTCATGTTATTTGCGCGCCTCATTCAGGGTGTTGCATTTACGGTGACCAGCAGTGTATTTATGAATAAACCATTTTCTTTTAAATTTACGTACCCCCAAATTAATATATTTAATCATATTTATGACAAATGCAAAAAAGAAAATTGCAGCGATAAAAATTAATAATAAAACTAAAATATAAAAATGAAGTTTACTATGGAAAAATTAAGAACCACAAACTATTTTGAAAAAAAAAATATGGATACTATTAATTCTGTCTTATTGCTTACATAACTTTTTCAATTCCTACTATTATCTGTCTCTCTCCCTATTTTGCTGGTCCTAATTCAGCAACAGCTTTAGAAATCATAATAGGTCATCATTTTAGTCCATTGACTCTTCTGGTTTCTTACATTTTAAAGTTCTAACTCTGTTTCATGCTATACATACGCTTAGTTAATTCTTGTACAATATACTTTTTCATCATTTTTTATAGTTGTGTTTCTTGAAATCTGGTTTAATTCTTCTAGCTTTGTTAGTGGTATAATTTAGTATTATCAATTTTATTATACTATGTTTTTTTTCATTTTATGATACTATATATATATATATCTTGTTAAAACTTTCAATCGTTAATAAAATACTTTCTATTCAATCCAATAAAGTTCAAATAAATTTTTTAAAACTTGTAGTGGATGCACTTGATGTTAATACAATTTTTTCAAATACTAATTCCTTAATTAACAGTTAATTAATTTAATTAATTACCGGTTTTCAACGCCAACTTAGATTCGTCTCCATTGTTGTTACTGTGTAACTGCTGAAACAATGACAAAAGTTGCGTCGAAAACCGGGTTTCAGTCAAACTAGCCAAACCAGGTGTGTATTGTTACAACAATGCAGGCAAATTATGCTATCATCATCTTCATATATATATATATATCATATCTATCTATTTATCTATCATATATATATATATATATATATATATATATATATATATATATATCATACATATACATATTTATCAAATCTGAAAAAAAAATTGAAATTGTAAGCTAATCAGACTATAAATTTTAGAATGGATATATGAAAAAATGAAAATAATATAGTTAAATATAAAAATATGTATGCTACAGTATTATAAACATTTCTCACCTAGGACAGCTTGTATATAAAGTAATTTATATAAAAGTGGGATTGAACATGTTTTGTGGCGCTAGCCAACCTTTTCCCTTTCTGGTAATAATACTGAGCAAAAACTTATTGAAAATAATAGATAGATTATCTAAATCTCTCTCTCTCCAAATATATCTTGTTCAAATTTTCAATCGTTAATAAAATACTTTCTATTTATTCATTCAAAGTAGGAATTTTTTATATATTACTTGTTTTATTTCTTTCTTATTTACTTATATATTTGAAAACAATAAGTTTAATTAAACTAAAAGCAAGAGGTTACGTTCACAAAATGAAATTAAAATTTACTGAACAAGATTAGAGCCTCAGCTTCAAAAGTTATTTTTATTAATATGAACAACATTATGCTTATATATATATTTTATACTTATAACATTATATATATATATTTTTATTTTACTTTTTACTTTTTATGACACTTAGAGCTTTCTTTTTTTGCTGCTTCAGTGGTGTTGTGTATATCTAAGGATATAAAGAGGAAGCAACGCCTCAATTCGCAGTTCTCTATGTTTAACTTTGATTGAATACTTCAATTCTACATATGCTTGGAGTATCAAGTAATATATTTAATTGAAAAAGTTCGGTTCACATTTAAAGTTCTCCCTTCAAGTAATTAAATTTTTAATGCAATCATTTTCTCCTCAAATTCTCAAACTACTTTCAAACTAAATATTTATTTAATTTCACATTAAGTAATTGAAGTCATTAGACATTCCTGTAAGTTTCAAATGTTTAAACACGATATAAAATAAGATATAAAATGTATAAGTGTTTCTTGTTAAAGTGTAGTCCATTTAATATACTTCTCTGCAATAAATTATGATTTATTTATTTTGTGTTGTTGTAGTCGAGATTAATCATATATGTAATTACAAATAAGTTTATGTAAGTCTGTTACATTTGGTAGTGTTTAAAGACTTTTCTCTGAGTTTTAATGCAAAGCCAAGTTGGCATATGATCAAAATCCCTAAAATCAGTATTTTATTATGATATATGCCAATTTTGAACCTTTTACAGAATTTCTCTCTAGAACGGCGTTTCTGAAACTGTGGGGCACGCCCCCTAGGAGGGCGTGATAACCTTATAAGGGGGCGCGAGCATATCGAAAATAAAGGTTTAAAAAAATTAATTTACTGGAATGAATTAAAACAAAATATTTTCTGACATTATAAGAAATACACATTTACACTGATTAATTTATATATATCATCTGGCAGTATTATATCATATCTACTTCAAGCTATCTTTGATCCTATAACCAAATAAAAAATGCATTTTGCTTGATTTGTTTTAATTCCACGATGAGGGATTTTCTTATTCCGTTTTCTTTTTAAATCTAAAATACTACTCTTTCAGAGAAAAACAAAACCCAGACTCAGAGAAAAATTGTAGGAAGATAAAAATTCACCACTGTCATTTAGGGAAGTTGTAAATAATATATTTTTGTTGTGCTTTAATGCATGTGAAAGAGTTTTATGATATTTCGAAAAGCACAGATGATTGAACGATTATTTCGTTAAGATTTATTTTTTATGAATATGCTGAAACGTATAAAGCATAATGAAAAGGGTTTCACACAGTTCATTTTTAGAACTAACATCCATATTTTTATATTGAATACACTTTGAGCCCGATAGTTTTCGCGCGATGTGCAAAGTAATCCCAGGCTTACGAAATCGTTAATTCAGAGAAAACTGTTTATTTTTTACCAATGACCTTGACAGTATCCTCCTATCTGAAAGTCTTCAGAGGTACTAAAATGTATTTGTAACATCTTTCCTTCTTTTTTGACCGTGGCAAACGTTTCTTTACAATCTTAAGGTTTTTGTTCAGTTTTATTGGATTTTTTCTCAAGTTATCAAAGAAAAATTGAAAAGTCATTGAAAGTAGGTAAGTATACTTTGTCTTAGTTAAATTATTCACTAGAATTTTGATTTTTATCGTGTACAATAAAAATAATTATAAAAAAAAAAGGATTTAGGGGACTTATTCTCCCCGTGTGACCATTAACGTTAGCATACAGTAAGCACCTGCTCCCGGGTTAAAACATTTTGAAGTCTCCTCGCTTAAAATATTAAAAAAGTAACACAATTATTCTTGATAGGAATTTACATTCTTTTTCATTATTTAACAATAATTCAAAATGTTAATTCTGTGAGGCTTAAAATTACAGTTGATTTTGCCAAACAGTTGCAGTCCATAGACTGCAATTGTGGCAAAATTGTCTCCAAACATGGTTTCTACGATCTCAATTGTACTGTTGACAAAATAAGATCTCTTCGCCAGCAGTGTGAGGCTTTTTACATCTGGCTATTTTGCATGATACTTTGTAAGATGCAAGTAAAGCTTTTTTATTCACAAAAACGTTATTTTAAATGCTTTTTTTTTAATATGATTTTAATTTTAATTCAAATTACTCTCAAGGCTTGTTAATGTACTCACCATGAAGCGTTTCCACAGGTCTTTTAAGTTTATTAGGTTAAGTTTATTACATATACTGTCTGCTACCAATATATTTTTGAACAAAAAGCTCACAGGGATTTTTCTTCTCCATTTACTTTAGTAGTGATAAATCGAAAATTTAAATACTTTTGAGAATACTTACTTGATTTAATTTCCGGAATTGTGCTCTTGTTGATGCTTTATTATCGTCGAATGTTCGCATATGACTTAAAAATTTATCAATGTTTTTGTTAATCTAATGCCGTAAATCATTAATACTGTGAATTACAACTAAAGCGCAAAGTTTAAAATGTACATTAGATTCGGTAGCTATAGAAGTATCGTTTCTACCAAGACTAGCTGGAATTCTATGAGGTACAGCATTTTTACATGTTTTGCCGAGAAGTCCAATAAGTTAGTTGCTCAAACTCACGCAGACGTTCGCAAGAATGCGAGATGTGCTGGATATGATAAAGCGCAACATAGACCATAGACTATTTTTCTAATGACGTTTCTCCATTTAGAAATGGATTATAGAGGAAATATATATTTAATTGAATATCATTTTGAAATCTGCTCCAATTTAAAAATTAGAGAAAGGAAAAAAAAAATAACAGTAATTATCCTATTACTTAAAAGTAATTTGCTTAAAATATATATTATTTAAAAGTAACAATTACAAATTTTAATACTTATCTTCTTAATTTGTACGGTTTAATTAAGTTCATTAAGTTCGTATTATAGCTTTAATGCCAAATGGATTATTATAGAATTCAATACAATATTTTCTTGAAAGGGGGCGAGATAAAAATTATGATTGAAAATTGGGTAATAGTGAAAGTTTGAGAAGCACCTCTCTAGATAGCAAGGGTAAAAATGCAAAAATGAAAAAAATTTAAACACATATGACTGAAAGATAATAATCTCGCCAAGAGAGTTCTATACAACTGAAATTCAATTTTTTGTATTCAAATAAAGCTATTATAGAATTAATTAGTATCTAAATAATTATAATATAATTAATCAAAAACGCATTCATGATTTCCACTTACGTCTATTATCGCAATAGACTATAAAATATTAAAACGGAAATTAGTTTATCATCATAATTTTTATGCAGTGTATTCGGTCACTGAGTAATATTCATTTCATCTACCTCAAATCCATCATATGTAGAAATATCTGCCTGTGTCTGGAAATCCATCTTGTTCCAAAACTTCCTTTGAACAGAAGAATCTATGTTTGATCTGTTGTCATTAAAATGCCTTAACGACGGCTTACAGAGAGCTCAAAATCCCATTATCTTCAATCATATTCTGTCAAACAAAGAAGAGTATAAGCATCGTTAACATCGCTTTCCTTCAATCGAATTCCTTCTGTGGAATTTGAGAGAAAGCATGACTTAAAGTTTTGTTTTGAGGACCAAAGGAGAGAAATTATTTTCTTTGATAAAGGGTTTTGCTAAATATTACAATAAAAGGAAGACAAATTAAGTCAACATTGATCTGTTATAATTTAACTCTCAATCGTAACTGACTCATTAGTACAGAAACAAAATTCCTCTAGTGATGTTACAAGCAATATAACATTCACAATCACTGTATTTTACACTTAATAGGGATCATTCTTTGTGGATTTTTTTACGAAACTATATGGTAATATGTGTTGCACATGGTTGTATATACGAAATCTAACCCTTTCACAGAATGAAAGAGGCAATAAAATATTTCAATTGTGAATGTGAGAAAACACATGGTCTCAATAATTAGCTATATCTCATTATATTTAGTAACCGGGGATGTTTAATGGTATTTTACATTTAACATATTTTGAATTAGGATTTTATTTTGGGATAAAATAACTATATTACAACCAGAGAAAACATGATAACAATAGCTGAACGAAGAATAATGGAATTATGATAATCCTTATCCTCCGATTTCTTTGTAAACCAGAAAAAAATGAGTAAAAGTAGAATTCAAGCCGAATTTTTTAGATGATGATATTTTCCTAAGGACAAACATGTTAAGTGTTTATTGAATGCATATTTAATGACAATTTAAAAAAAATCAAATAGGCATTATCCATTTTAAAACTGTTCGAAAGTTGTCGAAACTTTAATGCTTACTTATATAGAACTTTCAGTTTGTTTTACGATTAAAACGCATTGGTAATATTTGAACTAGATTTTAATATTATAGTCGTCAGAGAAAGGGCCCTGAAATTTAAATCGTATGATTGTTCTTTTTATCTCAAATTAGTAGAAACATTTCTAAATGATAATTACTAATCCAAATTATTAAATACTGTTATCGACGATGGCAATATGAGTTTTTTGAAAAACTGTAACAGTTTTCATGAAAAATTTCACTAAGGTAACTTTGTGAATTTAGATTTCGGAGATCGATTTTTTAGTAGATATTTCTTTTTGGCTTGACAAACAAAAAAAATTTACTCTTGTACAACTTGAGAAAATAGTATTCGTGTATTGTTTTCTCTAACGTAGTGCTCAATGTTACGCTATATTTCAATGCGAATCAATAAGAAAATTTTATCTCATTCAATGTGATTGCAAAGAATAAAATGAATTTTATATTTTAAATGGAAGCACGTACATCTAAGGATACAAAAACTAACAATATGTATACATATATAGAAAAAACCCATCAATCGACATGAATCAAAGACAAATCAATGAATAGATATATAAGACAATAAATATCAAAATAAGTCACCCGTAGTACCATAATAGAAAACTCCTGTTCTTAGGAGCTTTGAATGTAAGTTTAAATGTAGTTTTAAGCACAACCATCATTCCTCTATTCTTGCCTTTCTCCAAATGGAGTGAAATTAAGAAAAAAATATAGCATATGTGTATTTAAGTATAGCAATTTTACATTGTGTTTCTTGAAATCTGGTTTAAATCTTCTAGTTTTGTTGGTGGTATAATTTAGTACTATCAATTTTATTATACTGTGAATTTTTTCATTTTATACTATATATATATATATATATATATATATATATATATACCGGGTGTCCATAATTAAACGACCCTACTTCAAAATTGTGTACAGACGAAACTATTGTTCAGATAGTTGCAAAATTCTGTGTACGACATAAAAAAGGGATGGGAATTTATTTGAGCTAATAAAAGAATTAGCTGTAAAATTTCGCCACTAGAGGGACTTTTTAATGGAGATCATATTTAGCATACATTAATGCTTAGTACATACATTTATAACAGTTTACAAATTTTGTTACAACAATAAATGCTCAACATGATGACCAACACTTTCAGCTACTATTTGAAATCGTAAGATAGCATGTTCCACCATTGACCGCAGTGTGTTCTGGGAAATGTTAAGAACATGTCGTGAAATACTGTCATTAAGATCAGGTAAAGTTCTTGGGTGATCACAACTTACCAGCTGTTTTAAATGGCCCCAAAGCCAAAAATCTCATGGATTGAGGTTAGGCGATCGGGGAGGCCCCAGATGACGAAATTGGCGGCTGATCACACGTTCTTCTGTGAAGTGATGTTTGAGAACGTCCCTACAACAACGTGTAATGTGTGGAGGAGCTCCATCTTACATAAAAAGTATGCGTGAAAGGCACCGACGTGCTTGCAGATCCGGAATAATTTTATTCCGTAATAACGATGCATATCGCTGTCCAGTGATAGAACATGTTACTGGACATCCAGCACCTAATTCCTCGAAAAAATACGGGCCAAGAATAAAAGACGCAGAAAACCCACACCACACCGTTACTTTTGGTGAGTGTAGCGGAACTTGTAAGGTGGAATGCGGATTGTCTGTTTCCCAAATTCAGCAGTTGTGAGTATTCACCGAACCGTCCAAATGAAAGTGTGCATCTTCTGTCCAGAGGATATTCCAAGGTCATTCTGGATCAACTTCCAAACGAGCAGGAAACTGCAGTGAGAATAGATGTCGAGTCTCGAAATCATGTGGAAGCAATTCCTGCACAAGTTGAAGCTTATATGGATATTAACGGGGTGTTTCGCATGATTTTCTGGACAGTTGAACGAGGCAGATCCAATGCTTCTGCTACACGGCGAACACTTGTACTAGCCTGCACCTTGGATGATTTGTCCTCTACCACTTTAAGTGCAACTTTCTCTATTGCTTCCACAAAAACAGGTTTTCTTCCTCTTCCAGAACGAACATTCAACGATCCTGTTTCTTCCAATTTGGTTACCATTAAACACCCTTTAAAGTACTAAATTTCCGTAGAGCAACTATTGCAGACTTATCGTTTTGATAGAATAACTTTACTAACAAAGCTCGATCTGGTAAACGTAATGGCATTCTGATTAGCAATACCGAGCACACTGAAAATAAACTAATCTCAAGTGAAAGTTTATTGCTTTTATAACAGTTGCTGTGTGATGTCGAAAAAATTTGCATATTTTCGTCTTCCTTCGTGTAAATCCTTTGAAAATTAGTCATCGAAGAAGTTTAATTAAAGTTTGCAGTTCATTTTAGAGATTGTGTTTTTTAATGAGTATCAGGTTTTGTGTTACCGTGTCCTGTGGATAAGAAAGCGATAAAATACAAATAGAAAACCGGTAATAAATGTGGCCTTCGTTCAAAAGCGCCCTCTAGTGGCGAAATTCTTTATGTCGTGCACAGAATTTTACAACTTTCTGAACAATAGTTTCGTCTGTAGATAGTTTTGAAGTAGGGTCGTTTAATCATGACCACTCGGTATATATATATTATATATGTCGAGTTTAGAGTCAACACAAAGCATTTTTTAAAATTGTGTTTTTTATTCAACGAACAATTTTAGCGTCTACTCTGACAGAAAAATGGACAAGCAAGTGAAGTATAAGTGGCTTTCCATTTATCCAGATGTTCTTAGTACCCTGCTTATTGAAGAATATTTGAAGGTTAAGCATAACATATAATGTAATAAAAATTAATGGTCGCGCGGGAATTTAAAAGTAATCTTTTAAGGGCCATTTGTTCCTCAAAAGAAGTGGATACTCGATTTAAGACTCGAAGATGTAATGGAAAACATAAGTTAAATGTTGTATAGGGAATTTAATTTTAGGTCTAATTTAATTATCCTTATACATAATATATATATATATATATATAGTTAATATTCTCCACAACAGAGAGATGAATCATGAATAGTCATTAAACTGAAGCAAAAAAATTGAAATTGTGATATAAATCATACATAAGAAACTAGAAAAGATATATATTAAAAATTATAAAAATAATAGAATTTAAATATATATATATGTATGGATGCTGCAGTATTATAAACATTGTTGAGTTAAAACAGCCCTTAAAAATAAAATAATTCTATATATGTGTGTAGTATAATTAAATAAGTGTAGAAAAAATTATAAATGTGTCCTACAAAGAGCAAAGAATGGAAGAAAAGGAATTTGAAAACTTGTTAAAACACTCCAAAATATAAGTTGAAGAAAAAAAAGCAAATTTGACAAAATAGAAAAAAATTAAGTTTTCTAGAGCTGTCACTGATTTAGAACAATGAAATAAGGTTAAGCTTGCTGTACAGGATCCTAACTTTCCACTACAGTAGAAAATTTCGACATAATAGTGCAATAAAAAGTGAAGAAAAAGATTGAAAAATGAAGTTAAGACTATTAATAGCACGCGTAAACTTTCAGAACTATTTCAATAAATAGACTAATGTGAATGACTACTGAAAAATTGTACTATGTTACATATCGAAACAAACATGAATAAAATTAAAATCATAACTTGCCAAAATTCAATGCTATAACTAATAGAAAAATAATGCACGTGTATTGCCTGAACACTAATCTACATAGTAGTTTTACTACCTTTAAACTCTGCCTATATAACTCTCAAATTACCTATAGCGCTATCTATATGACTCTATAATAATAAATAGTAAACAATTATTGCAACAATTGTAATATTATATATATATATATATATATATCTTTATATATAAAAATTACGTGTCACAGTGTTTGTCCACGATGGACTCCGAAACTATTCAACTGATCATAATATAGTTTTGCATTCTGGGTGTCATTTCGTCCAAATTAAAACATAGGATAGTTTTTATTTCAATTAATGACGCCATTTTTTTTGCTGCTGGAAATGGAAAAAATCCGGAAAACGGGAAAATTCGCAAAATGTCGCAATGTTCATGTGTCTGTGGAAGCAGATATTGTAAAGTAAAATGCACGAAAAGTAATTGCCCGCAATATTTCGGGGTGTGGAATCCGATTTTTGAATCAGTTTCCAAAAATAACCATAACTTTGCCAGATAATGTCGGGCGGCCGTATTTTAGACAAACCACGGCAGGAGCTTACCTTAAAAGCCTTGGATCGTGAAAACTTGGTTCCTGGCGTATTTCAAAACGAATCATCCGATTCTGATATCCAACCTGAGAAATAACTGTAACTTTGCCGGATAATTCAGGAAACCGTCTATTACGCAAACCGAGGCAGGAGCTTACCGTTAAAGTTTTGGTGCTGGAAAAGAGCGTTTCTGTTGTAAATCGGGATGGTGAACGAGAGTCTGAAATCGAATTTTAGAAATTCCTGTAACTTTGCCAGATAATGACAAACGACCCTAATGCCTTTCCAGGGACTGAACTTGCCGGATCAGGGGCACCAAAAGTAATCTCCAGGTATTTCTAGGTTCGGAAGCGATAATCTGAAATTAGATTTCAGAAACTTCTCTAACCTTGCCGGATATTGTCTGAATTAGGTAAAAAGGTATATCATTCGAGTCCAGCGCCCAGATTTTCATTCCCCCTAGCGACTGAACTTGCACCCGCTGGAGCATCAAAGGTCAGTTCCGTGTGCGTTTCGAGGTGTAGAAGAAGAATCTGAAATCGAATTTTAGGAGTTCGGGTAACTTTGACGGATAAAGCCGGTTGACCGTATTTTAGATGCACCTCGGCTGGGGTTTACCTTAAAGCCTTGGAGCGTGAAAACTTGGACCCTTGTGTATTTCAAAATGCATAATCTGATTCTGATATTCAATCGGAGAAATTACTGTAACTTTGCCGGATAATTTAGGACAACCGTCTATTAAGAAAACCGGGGTAGGAGCTTAACCTTAAAGTCTTGGCGTGGGAAAAGTGCGTTAATGGTGTAATTTGAGATGGTGAACGAGAGTCTGAAATCGAATTTTAGAAATTCCTGTAACTTTGCCAGATAATGCCGGAGGACCGAAATATTCACAGGCAGCAGCACCACCTTAACTCGCCAACGTAGAGACGTAAAAAGTCGATCTTGGACGTATTTCGGGACTGCCGATTCAAATATTTTCAATCCGATTCAAGAAAATCCCATTACTAAGTCAAATAAGGTCAGACGAAAGTATTTTATTTTGAACCATTGCAGTGGCTTGCTTTAAAATTCTTGAGGTGTGAGAAATTCTTTCCTAGGTTTTTTTGGGTGGGGAACGAGAATCTGAAATCTGATTTTAGAAACTCCTGTAACTTTTCCGGATAATGCCAGACGATCATAATGTCCCCCTTCAGGGACTGAACATACTGAAGTATGGGCGTCGAAAGTGGGCACCGAGTGCTTCTCGGGATGGGAAACGAGAATCTGAATTTGGATTTCACAACTTCCGTAAATTTCTGGATATGGAAAGAGGAGGAATGGTTTTGCGTCCGAATCCCGCCTCCGGATTTTTATTCCGTATAACAACTCAACTTGCAGATGCAGCCTTGCAAAAATACGATTGCAATAGGAAATTGCATTGGCAATTTCGTCTTCGGGCATTCTTGTAACTTTGTTAGATGTTGAAAAAACTGCACATCCAGCACCAAGCTGCCATTGGTGCTGAATGATACAAGATGCAATGTGTACCATATAAAATAAATTATCGTTTAAAAAAACTAAAAAACACACTTTATAGTGAATCGAACTAAAAAGTAAAAAAATCATTCTTAATATAAGAATAATTAACGAGGAAATTAATGTCATTGGGGTAAAAGCGTGAGGTGCTCTATATTAATTGTTATAATTTCTTACCAATTCTATTCCAAAATGCTGAGTTAGTGTAAAAATGTAGTACAAAGCACCCCACGCATTTACCCCAATGACATTAATTTCCTCGTTAATTATTTTATTCTTATATTAAGAATGATTTTTTAACTTTTTAGTTCGATTCACTATAAAGAGTGTTTTTTAGTTTTTTTAAACTATAATTTATTTTTTATTTTTTAGTTCGATCTACATTAAAGCGCGTTTTTTTCAATTTTTCAAACTAAAAATTATTCATTGTTGAATTTATCCTTGAGTTTGATATTTGGAGCCGGGGGAGGGGGAAATAGTAGCTGCTGGAATTAGTTTCTTTCTCTTCAATGAATATTAATTAATGGGTCTGAGGATATTTATTCTTTCAGATCAGTTCCGTAACGTTATATTTCAAAGATTCCGTTTCTATAGATGCAGGTCAAACTAATAAAAGTGTTTTATGAAGAGATAAGTGTCAATTGTATTATCACCTTTTAAACGTATTGCTATTATGTGAATTCGTATAATCACTTCTAAGCGTATTGCGTTATAAAAATAAAAAAATATTTAGCAGTTAGAACATAAATTATTTTTTTTTCACATGCACGAGTCTTTTTTTTTTTTATTTCTATTTTCAGAAAAACTAGACAATTGTTTATATTATGGTAAGAAATAGCGACGCACCCAACCTACTCTTTCTCACATAAAGAGAGAGAAAACCTTTTTTGTTTATTTTACTTCTATTAACCACAAGTGTATTATTTTTAGGGTTGCATCTTAATCTTTTAGTCGCTAAATTTGGAATTAATCGCCAAAACTGGAAATGGTATATGGAATTATTTGCCGAATCTGAAAATCGTTATTCCTGCTGTCCTGATCAGGAAAATGGAACAAAATTATGAAATTATTGTATTGTCATCGGTCCTTGATAAATGTGCAAAATTTCGAATTAATCTGACCTTTTAAAGTGGGTAAAAATCGAGTTCCAAGATTCCGTTACATACAAGTGAAACTTATAAAAGCGTGTTAAAAAAAGAGCAGATTCGTTACAGTGTTTCAAAGGAGTTCAATCATGATTAGTGGTAAGTGTATACCATGACCCATAATTATTCACTCAAAGCATTACATAGAACTTTGCAAGATTTAAACGGCAACGAGAAAATATTCGGTGTTGATGTCGTACTAATCTCTGGTGATTTCCGACAGGCATTAACAGTCATTCCTTGCTCTACTTTTGCTCACGAGATTAACGCATGTTTTAAGCAACTGTTTTTAGGGTGAAACGAGGAAACACTTCGATTGACCATAAACGCCAGAATACATTTGCAAGATGATAAATCGGAGCGAATAATTTCTAGCCAACTGCTGAATATTAGGAACGGTGAAGTATAACTTCATCCCAATGCATAACGCATGAAAGAGCCAGACAATTTCTGTACTGTTCTTCAAACTGAAAGGAACTGATTGCGAGTGTCTTCCTGGATATACTGTATAATTATCTAAATAATTATTGTCTCTGTAATCCTGTTACTTAATCAGAAAAAATGTTGATATTGTGATGAAATAAACTTCCAGATACAGAGTTGTTGCCAGGTGATCCAATGCCTTTTAAATCAATAGACACTATTGTTAATGAAAACAAAACCGTAAATTTTCCAACCGAGTTTTTGAATTCTCTAGATGTATCAGGAATGCCTCTACACAATCTTCGGTTGAAGATTGGTTCCCTGGATATTCTGATGCTTAACTTAAATCCACCCAGATTATGCAACAGTGTGCGCGTTTGATCATTAAAATAATTACCGGGACTTCTTGAAGTAAATATTTTAACTGTAAAGTTTAAACAAGAATTTGGTTCTGTTGCTACGGAATCTATTGCCACGTATTCCACTAATACAGTCAGAATCTCGAACACCATTCAAAAGGCTTCAATTCCCGATTCGGTTGGCTTTCGCGGGGACCTAAATGAATCTGAAACCCAAACAATATTCATTCGATGTTTGGACTTAGAAAATCCATGTTTCTCGAATGGGCAACTAGAAGTTACATGCTCACGTGTGTGGAAACCGTTGAATCTATTTGAGTTAGCAAAAGACGGGTTACCGAAAAATATTGTGTACCGATTAGCCATTAGTTATATAAAATTATTTATATTTATACTTTAAAATGATAAAAATAATTTTAAAAATTGCAAGAAATCAACGCTATTTACCAAATTAAATCTTCATATGTTGTTACTTAAAAGCTTCGTCAGTAATTTATGCATTATACTATACTCAAGCAGGAGATGAATAAAATGCGAAATTAAAATTATTATGTTGTTTCATACTTTATTTCAAGCCTCCGAAATTCTAAGCGAAGATTAATTTGACGGCATTGAAAAGCTTAAAATAATACTGAGTCAACGTATTAAAACAAAGTCACAGCAACGCGTGGTAGGGTCAGTTAGTATATATATATATACACACAGGTGTCCAAAAAATAAGAATAATTGACAATTATGTGAATAAAGAAGGAACTGTAAATCAGAATGGCGGGAAACGTGATATGCGAGTGTTAAATGGTTATAAAATAAGGAAGCAAATCAAAAGAATGATAATAATTAATTTTATTATCCAAAGTAGCAGTTTGAAAGAAAACTGAGCATAGCAAAGATTAACACTTTAAAGAAAAAATGAAAGAAAACATTAAATAAAATACTGATGCTGCAGTTTAATAAGGCGTGTGGTCACCTCTGACAGCCAGGCACGCTGCACACCGATTTACCATACTTGCTATGAGATGATGAATGAGTTGTGGGTTCAAACGGTTCCAAGCATCTTGGAGAGCTCTCTTCAGTTCTGTAACGGATCTTGGTGGGTGCGAAAGGGCTACAATTTGTCTCCCGAACATATCCTATACTTGCTCGATAGGATTTAAATCAGGGGAGTTCGCAGGCCACGACATGCGCTGGATGTTTTCCGTTTCAAGGAAGTCATCAATCAGCACCGCTGGTGACATGGCGCATTATCATCCATGAATATGAAGTCAGGACCGACAGCACCTCGAAACAAGCGAAAATAAGACCCAAGAACTTCGTCTCTGTATCTTTGAGTAGTCACAGACACCGTGTCAAGGAAATGGAGGTCTATGAGGTCGTCCATCATGATGCCTGCCCATAACATTACTCCCCTTGATGGAAAAGGATGTCTTTTCGTTATGTTTCTTGGTTCAAAACGTGTTCGACGTTCTTCCATATCGTTACCCGCCGAGAATCACTACTCAGACTAAACCGGGACTCGTCACTGAACATCACATTGGCCCACTCTCCCACACTCCAATGTTGATGCTTCAAGTTCCAGTTCAAAGGAGCGCGTTTATGCGCAGACGTGAGGGGAATGCAAACTGCTGGTCTTCTGGCATACAGGCCAGCATGATTGAGTCCCCTGTAAACAGTTTGTCTCGAAATTCGTATTCCTGTGGCGACTGTGAGCGCCGAACCCAGTGCTCTGGCAGTACTGCCCCTCTGACGTCGCGCACTTATTACCAGATATCGGTCTTGGCGAGGGGTTATGACTCTTGGTCGACCTGATACTGGTTGTCGGGTAACATCTCCCGTTCTTTGAAACCTCTGCCACAGTCTTGGGATCACAGACTGGTCCACATTCAGAATTCGAGACACTTCGGTTTGTGATCGTGAGGATTCTAGCATTCCAACGATTCTTCCTTTCGTGAACATGTCCAATTGACGTCTTTGTGCCATCATTCACCTTGTTTGATGGTTAACAACGTTCCTTCGCACAGCAGTTGCTCGAAACTTGTCTGAACTGCCTATGCTGCGTGAATCGGTTTCTCTGCGTTCCGACATGCGCCGGTGTTTCGCGCAGGACGTAGTCGACTGAAAAGTTTTGCATAAACCCAATGTTTCTTCTTCACCCAATTAATATCCGCAAGAAATTTGGAATAATTTTACGAATATTTACTCCATGTTTTTCGCATTTTACGATTCATGCTTAACTTTTGAACAACAGTGTATATATATATATATATATATATATATAATATCATTTTGCTTATAAGTATTACACTACATTAAATTTCGTTACATTCTTAAAATCTTGAATTACATTCCGCAAAAATTTATGAAGTTTATCTTAAAAGTAATGTATATTCTTTGCTGCAAGCCGTATTTAATTACCTTTTACACGTCAATGTCCCATTATTGGGACATCAATTTTGAAATTTCCTGAAAAATTAAATTTTATTCATATTGTTCTGTAAAAATTATTTTGAAGATAAATAATATGGTCATTTCTTTAAATAAGTCATTTTTTAAATAAACAGTATTTCAATCTATGTAGAAGTCTTGGTTTTTCTTTGCTTATCTTTTTTTTAAAATTTTAAAGCTCATTTTCTTATACCCGGCGTATAATGCGCACCCGTAAATTTCGGTGTTATTTTTTGCGTTAAAAGAGCGCGTTATACGATGGATTTCCGGGTAAATTCCTTTTTGAATAATGTGTAATAAACCAGATTATTTGGAAGAATAAATTTTCATACAATATTTCTGTTAAATGCTATAAAAAGTCTTAAAATTCAGAGGATATAAATTTTTTTATAATTTAAGTGCAATTGGTAACATTAAGATTAATTTAGGAATTTTGTTTTCTCTAAGGCTATACATATATATGTGTGTGTGTGTTTATGTATAACCCTAATGTTTTTATTTAATACTTCCCAAATTTATGAAATTTATAATAACCTCTCATTAAGCTATTTTTTAGGTAAAATTCTTTTATTTTAACGTGAAACTTGTTGGATTTTGTGACTACTGCATTTTGTTCCAAAGAAAACAAGATATATAAAAAGGTACGAGGGTCACTCTGAAATTTTTGAGATACTCCTATGATTTTAAAGTTATACTTACAAAATTTTAGGAGTAGTAGGAGTCTTTTCCAGCATAAATGCACTTTTGTAGACGAATTTATCACAGATATAAATGCCTCAAACCATTTATTTCTTGGAATTGATGAAAAAATGCATTTATATCCCGATCAATCTCTTCTTCTGAATGAAAACGAGGTTCACGTGAGTTCATTTTTAGATTAAAAATAACCGAAAGTCACACATAGCTAGATCCGGTGATTAAGGTGTATGTTCTATCACTTTAATTTACTTGTATTTAAGAAAGTCAAATGTTAATCCGGCTGTATGGGAAGATGTATTGTCACGGTGAAGAATTATTCCCCTAACATTAACTTCTTGGAGAATTTCTGCAAGATATTTAGTCGTATAGCAGTTTGGTGTTTTTGTCTTTTGTCCTTCCAACTTGATGGCTTTAACAAATACCTTACTTCTAAAGAAAACGACATACATTACTTTATTAATTGCTGGTTGTATTTTCACCATT
This sequence comes from Trichonephila clavata, assembly GCA_019973975.1. Classification (NCBI taxonomy): domain Eukaryota; kingdom Metazoa; phylum Arthropoda; class Arachnida; order Araneae; family Nephilidae; genus Trichonephila; species Trichonephila clavata. Next base: position 93,920 of record BMAO01007123.1, read on the forward strand.
GTCGGCTTGGGATCATCTTCAAAGACACATACTTTGCTTTCTTGACATGTTGGAACGTCAAAAAACGGTATACACGTTTCATCACCCGTTACAATTTTAGAAATGATGCCATGGCCCATCAGGTTTCAATTTAAGGGTTTCTTTACTGATTCTGACGCGCTCCTCCTTTTGGTGCTCAGTTAGATTATGGCGAACCCAACGGAAAATTTCTTTTTTCATATGTAATTCTTCATGAATAATTTTGAGTATGGCTGCGGATCCAATGTTAAGTTCCTTCTACATCATTTGGTATGTACAGCGATTATCACCCATTAACATTTTTCATATGGTAGGCACATTATCAGGGATTACTGCCGACCGCGGCCTTTCTGTGTAATCTTCATCCAGAAGAGAATGGCGACCACTGACAAAATCTTTAAACCATCTGAATATAATAGCACGACATGGATATTCTTTTCCAAATGGTAATTGCAGCAGTTGAAAGCATTCCTCTTGATTTAATCTAGCTTTAAAATCATACAAAATCATAGCACAATAATGTTCTCGAGTAAACTCCATTTTCTCTTCTGTCTAAAATTTATTCCATGACAAACAACTTGAAGTCAGTAAAAAATCGTCTGCTGTGTTAAAATACTTTACATTTTCAAATTAAATCGTTAATTTCTTTTTGCAATATCTCGTCTGCGCGTGTCTCAAAAATTTCGGAGTTACCCTTGTAATCACTCACTGATATGAAGCACATAAATGTATTATAAATTAAGTTATTATCGTCAAAAATTATATGCAATTTAAAATTCATAATTTCCCCCCGTTTTCATACTTTAGGAGACACAGATTCATTTTGGACTTTTTTTTCTTAAGATTTCATTTATAATTCAATATTTTTAGCAATTATGTCAAAATATTTCATCAGGTTTATAAAAATGATAAATTCCTTTATCTTTATAAAACGAAATATTAAAATTCTACACATACATTCCTAAATCAGAGATTTAATTAATTTCATGACATAAAATTCATATGCAGCATATTTTAAAGAGTGAAGAAATGGCTGACATTATTTATTTAAGTAAAAATATATATAGAAATACAAAGAGCTCTCTGAGATGAATAAATACAATTTTTTTTTGCCATGAATTTTCCTAATACTGGTGTTTTCCTCTTCTCCTATAGTTTTAAATATGCATGTATATAAGTAATTTTTTAGAATTTTTCAATATCTTTTCTTTTTTAAATTTTTGTTTTGTGAGATTTGCTTAAAATAAAGGTTCGGTTTCCTTTAAGAGAATAATTAATTTTAAAAATAAATTATATCTTGATTGACTTATTACATTGATTTATGTTTTAAAAATATATTTCTGTTTTCACTTACTATTTAATTTACTTCAATATGTTTTTCTCATATAATATTGATTCAAGGATATCTAAAAATACAGTTAAATGCTGTGTGTAGTGATTTTCAAGAAATGCGTTCAATCTTATTCAAATTTTTTACTTCCAAATAAATTGAATGTTTATGTAATAATGCTTTTTGTCTTCGTATTCCATATATCGAGTGTTATTAACTTTGACGTGAAAGTAAATAAAATCTGCAAAAATTTTTACCGTAAAATACGGCGTATAACGCGCACTTATACTTTCAAGTGGTAATTTTAAATTTTAGGTGTATTCGTCGTATAACTTGCTCCTCGTTTTTTACGAAGCAACCTGAAATGTACATGTGCAGCGCTTTTATGTTTTGAAGTGATTTATTCCAGGTATTATGCTACACTTTTGAAAAAAATGGCTTACTTTCAAAACTACGACACTTTATGTTCATAAGGGATGCCATTTCTTTTAGATAAACAATATTTCGAAATATGTAGAAGTCTATTTTCTTTTTTGTGTTCGTTTTCTTTTTAGTTTTTTAAATTATGATTTTTTATACCTGTTGTATTACGTGCTCCCGTAAATTTAGACATTTTTGTGTTAAATGTGCACGTTTAAATGCCAGATTTTACGGTAATTGTTTTAGTTTTTTCCCCTTTATGTAACACAATTGATTATAGATAGCTTCCGTGAGTAAGTATATGTTTCAACAAGGAAATAATAGGTTCGCTTGAGATTTGTCTTTTTTCTATTCTTAATATAGTGACAAATAATTCGACGGCTAAAAAAGAATTAGGTGATAAAAGATCAAAGCTAGACTCCTTTAAATAAGAATATAAACGCAAAAACAACATACATGCAAAGAAATATATCACTGAAGAACTAAGGGAAAATATAATCTTCCTCCTGAAGATCAAACTGAATCTATCACCAAATCTATGACTAAGATATCGGGAGAAATACTGAATCCAAACAGTATGACCCCGTCACAATTCGCATCCACTGTATTGACTTGTGTTTATTTACCCATGATTACCAGTAGATTTTTCTGCTGTTCGTTTTTTCTACTAGAAACATTTACTTCATGAAAAAAGATTGGATGAAAAAGAACAGTCGTCTTATTGATGTATTCTGTTGTTGTGGAAGTCGAAGAAAAAATACAACGTGGAATTGCGATTAATAAGATATCTTCTTGTAAAGAACAACATTTTTTCATACATCTTATTCATTGGATGTTTCTAATTGGATTGAACAGATTTCTTTTGTTATGTTCTACTAACCGTAAATAAAGTTTCTCGAAACTGACTAATCCAAGCTAATATAATTATCACAACAATTCATTAATTCAAAAGAATAACAAGTAATACAGAGACAAATTTTTTGAAGTCCATTTATTCTTAGATAAAGAAAAATTATTTTAGTTATTTTTTATTAAATAGTTACAATTAATATAAATAAATATATACATGTAACAGAATCACAACATTATGAGGCAATTAATTTCTATTAATTATCATTAAAGTATCGTATTATAATCAAAGCAATCGTGTATATAAAATTTCAGTTCAACTGAACGCTTTGAAACGTGAGAAAAAAAATAATATTTTAAAGTTTTGACCCAAGTCGCTAAAAATGAAGCCAACGTGGCTGTATCTGTAATTGCTTAAAAATTCATTTGAGTCAATAATTATTATTAATTATGATTAAATTATCGTATTGTTTCTCAAAACAATAGTGTATACAAAATTTTAGCTCAAATGAGAGCTTTAAAATGTGAGAAAAAATCCTTTTCAAGTTTTGACACAAGTCGCCAAAAATAATGCTAACGTGATTGCAATTTTTTAATTCTTTGAATAATTATTTTTAATCAATTAATTTTTATTAATTATAATTAAATTACTGTACTGTCATCTAAAATAAGCGTGTATATAAAGTTTCATTTGAATTGAGTGCTGTAAAATGCATTTTTTAGCGATTGAAAATTTGAACAAGATAAATATAGAGAGAGTGTGTGAACTAAAAGTAGGAATTGAAAAAGAGATTATGCTAGGAAAATTGATATTTTATAGTTGCCTAATGAACTGCTGGATATCACTTTGTTCGAACATTGAATTACAGGCTGAGGTGGCATATTTATGATCTTTAGAATCTTTGTGCGTTACCTTTGGGTAAACGATAACTATAATATTACGATTAGATTGCAATTGGACTATTTGCCTGTCTGACACGTTGTCATAAAAACTAGATTTCCTTGATTATCTGCAGAAGGAGTGAAAAGTAAGCAAATTATTTTATCTCTAATTGAATTTATGTTCGTTTTTATGTTGCTGGCAACATTATTTATTTTCAAAATATGCAAATTCTCATCAAGAGATGATGAGTAGGTTTTTAATTTGCTCTTGGATTTTAAATATGACTTTTTTTTTTGAGTTTTTCTGCTTCACGTAAAAGCATTGTTTATTTTAAGGTATCCGAACACGTTAAAAATGACCAAATTCAGTCAAGACAGATATATTTTTTTTTTACTTTATTGAATAGACCTATCTTTTGACTTTAAGAAACATACTTTATTTTGTTTCTACACTACCTAGAGGCCAAGTTACAATCAATTTTATAAATTAAAAAAAACCAGAAGTGGTTTTTGATCTACCAGAAGTGGGCATTTAAATTGCTCAAAATTTATCATGGCGAGTCTGATAACTCAAAATATTACGGATGTATTTCTATAAAACATTTTGAACCTGATATTTATATTATTTTCTAGAGAATGTACTAAAATATTTCTTATTGTATGAATACTTTTTGAGTTATGGCTTGTTATTTAAATAATGGTCTCATAAAAAATGTAACATTTCTTTCAATGTTTACTCAATCAGCTCTAAAATTTTCAAATTTTAATAAAAAATTAAAATTTTAGTAAATTTTTTAGATAAATGCATCTAGTTTGTTTTCGTAATACTTTTACTAATATATGTTTATTACTTTTTTCCCTAACTGCTTTGAAGTTTTTCAAAAATATTGCTAAAATTTCACTTATAATTGTGATTTTTGTAAAATTCAGGTAATTTATTTTAAATTTTGATAGTTAAATAGTAATATTTAATGGTATTGAGTCCTAAAAGAACATTTATAATGTTTTAATATGCTATTTTGTTAATAAGTACTCTGAACGTGTTCGGATATCTTAAAACGAGAGATTTGGTATTTTGATGGCCTCAATATCATTCGTAACTATGTGCTAGAATAACAGATTATTTTACATTAAAAATTTGCTGCGAAGAAAGAATTTAATTATTCAGTAATATTTAAGATAAATTCAGTTGAGATCTTATTTTAGTCCACGCGGGCTTTTGAACTTTCATTGCCAATCTGGGTGATAAGTTTACCAAGCTAACCGCCCTTCTTTACTAGCCTTAAAACAAGAGATCATTTATAGTAACTGTTAGTTAGCTGCCATTGGTAATTACAATCCGTAATTACCAATAATGATCAGCCTTTGCAGCATTACTGAGTACATAACAGCGGTAGTTGAGACATTTGAATCTTTCCCACGCTTGAATTTTTAAAAGGTGTCTCAGGGGTATTAATTTTGTCTCGAGAGCTGAAAATATAAATAATTTTCGATTAGATGCACTTTTTTCTTTGAGATTAAAATTATTGATTTCGATTCTTCTACACATTTTTTATAAAGGAATGATGCATCAAAAAATGTGTAAAATGTGTAAAATATAGTCATAATTTTAAAAATGATAAGTTTATGAAAATAAGAAACATTTCTGTAAGAAATATTAATTAAGTTTTACGTAGCGTGTTATTTTCTACAAATAGCTCTAATTACTAGTAGTACTTTAATTTATAAAGTTAAATATATCCTTAGTACACTCCTTAACTATTTTTTTATATACATAGAATAATAAATTATATTTTTTAAAAAAAATTAAAAATTAAATTTTTTTAAAAAACTTTTAATATTTTTTAAATAGTTTGAAATACAAAAGATATATAATACTAAAATTGCATACGCCTTAAAGAGTGTGATGCATTTTATAATTCTATAAAGTTTTATACATCAAAGGTTTTCCAGAATATAGCATGCGCAACGTAAAATTTATTTAATATTATTACAAAAATGTTTCTTATTTCCATGTGCTTATAATTTTTAGAATTATGATGATATTTTAAACATTTGGCCCTTTTTGGAAATCGCGTTCCTTTGTAAATAATGAGTAAAAAAATTGAATTACTTAACTTTAATTTCAAAGAATTATACACATTTGAAGATTTTTATATTTTAAGCCCTCGAGATAGAATTAACACCCCAAGACCCTTTCAGATAACTATGTTCGAATATAGATTACTGTCCAGGATGAGTCAGTTGCAAAGCCTTATACATTATTCGGTACTTTTCTGTGTCACCAGCGCAAGCAATAAAATCGCCAAAAATGATTCAACCGAAGCCAAACGGAATATTCCAGCTAGTAACCTTTTCACACCACATTTTCCAAACAAGCGATGGTTCTTCTTATGAGTATAAAGTATATTTCATAATATATCAAAAACGGATGAAAAACCAATGATAATTGATATTTATAAATATTTTTGTTTGTATATATTGAGTGTTGTCGCCAATAAAGCCTGCTTGGCTAGGTTTGCGCTGGCAAGTATCAATTTTTTTAAAATTCTTTAGAACCAAAAGGAAATTATTGAATACATGTAAGTTAGATTGCTGCAAAGTCGGAATGGATCCGAAGTGTAAAAATAGTTTGCGGATATGCAAAAAAGGAAGCATCTAATTGAGGCTATGAATGTAGATGTGGGAGAGAATCCGCCTAATGTGAGTAACAGCATAAGAAAACGTACTTAGTTCAACTTAAGTCATGTGAATAATTTTAGAATGTTCTCATGTTTTTTAAGAGTTATGTTTTAAAGGAATTTGTTCTAAAAAATTCAGTTTTTTTTATTTGAACACCAATATTTTCTTTTCAAAATGTTCTTGGTTCTTCATTTTTCAGAAGTTAAATTTTTCATGAAATTATAGTATAAAAATTTCCATCTGATATGGAATTTTGCTGATATCAATTTCTTCTTTGTAGAATATCCTTAATTTCCTATTTCTAGAAGTTAAATTTGTTATGAATTTGTTCTTAAAATCATAAAATGTTTCTATTTTTGCTGCTTCTGACGATACACCATATTTTTCTTAGTTACCCTGGCCTCGACTTTTAAAAACGCAACTTGAAAAATTATATTTATTTTTAAACAAAACATTTATTTTTAAAACAAAGTTAATTAATTCAGTCAATAGATCAACGCCATGAAATTCCAGTTTAGCTGAAAACCGATTTTTAACGCCAAATTTTGTCATTGTGGTAACAATAACATTCTTTCAACAATGACGAAAAAGCCGAAAGAGCGTTACAAATCCGAACGTGACGTTCATTTAAGTTCACTCTCCAGAAAAACACGCCTAAGAAAATTACAAATAACCGACTATTATTTATATATATATAAACAAAGTTCATTAATATATTCAATAAAGCAACGTCATGACATTCCAGTTTGTCTGAAAACCGATTTTCGACCCAAATTTTGTCATCCTTGTCAGTCTTTTTTGTTAAAGAACTTTACATTGTTACGGAAAATTCCGATCCATTGTTACGAGCCTTACAAACCCGAGCGTAACAATGCTTGGCTTCTTAAAACGCATCCTTCACGTTCACTCTTCAGCAAAACGTGCCTAAAGAAGTTACCAGTTCAAAATATATAATACATACATACTATCGCACCCGTTTTGGAGGCATTATATGAAACGAAGCACATGGTTGCCAGTTCAGTGCATAGGACACATGAGAAATTGGAGTTGTCAACTTAGCGGGTTATATCTTACGCGTTGGCAATGTTTTGATAATACGTAAGTACCAAAAATATAAATACAAGTGACCTCTGCTAATAAAAATTTCATCCGTAACATTCAGTTGAAATTAAAGGGAAAATTTTTTCCATCTATTTTATTGCTTATTTCTAAATGAAAATTTGAAAACGTATGAATTATGTATTTTAAAATTAATTTTTCTGATGCTTTTACAGAAAAAAAAACTTGCAACGAACAACTGAAACGAAATAGGAAGATGTCGACACTTGAAGTACTAATCGATTTTAAGGCAGCATATGATACAGTGTGGCGTCCCACGCTTCTTGACAAACTGTTTACTTACGGGATCTCTGGATACCTTTTCAACTGGATCGGGTCATTTCTATCTTAAAGAGAAATCCGTGTCAAGGTTCTCTAATAGCAAGCACCTCTAGATTTCGTATCCAGAGACAGGGTCTACCTCAGTGAGTTGTCATCTCATGTTTAATCTAATGATAAACTACTTTATTGACATCTTGCGTACGAAACCAGGAGTCCATGCCTTGCTCTACGCTGATGACCTTCTTATATCGGCAACCAGTACTGACATCAGCAGCTTGGAGAGATGCCTGAACGATTCTCTGCTGAGACTTCAACAGTGAGCAGAGTACAACGCAATGACTGTTAGTGTTACGAAGACAACATTCCAGCTGTTCACACTTTCTACCAAACCTTTGGAAGGAGATCTTTTCTACAATAATACCTCCTAGAGGACTCTGACATCTCCAAATACCTGGGAGTCTCATTAGATAGACTCCTGACATGGAAGCTTCACATCAGCCAATGTGTTGAAAAGGCATTATAAAGGACAAGGTTACTTAGAGAGATTAACATCTACAACTTGGGGATCAAACCATGATGTTCTCAAAACCACTTACAAGTCTTATATCAGACCAGTTCTTGAATTCGAGGGTGAAGTGACTGTAAAAGCCAGTAAATGCACTGCCGAAGTAATTGATCGTGTACAAAATATTTCGTTAAGGACGATAACTGTTGCTGCTAAATCCCTCCAATTGCTGCAATGGAGTGAGTGAATATTAACGTCGAACTGTACACGAGGGCTTTTTGGCGAAAATCTTTCGTCTGCGGCACATTTGCTGCAATGGCATCATAGTCCCAAATAGAATAACTAGAGGTACACAAGAGAGAGATCTGCACTGTATTTTGGGGAGCGCTCCAGATGTATAAACAAATATTGGGAAAGTTACTAAAGAATTACAGACCGACTTAAAACTAGCGAACACCTATAATCTACTATCAAAATCTATACACAAAATATGGTATCACCCTTGGCGAACCTGCTCCACTAAATACGTATCAGAACTTTTTCCAATATCTACCTGAAGCAGAATACTTCCTAACTGATAATCCTTTCCCGAAACATGCATCGTTGGACTCAGAACTGAGAAGTGCTGCTCTTCAAACTATCCACGAACAATACCCTAGATCGTCTTAGTTGCATATATATATATATATACAGATGGCTCCTCCATGCCGGGAACAGGTGAACGGGTGCTGCCTACTTTTGTCAAGAATTCCAGGGTTACTCTGCCGTAGGAGCCCCTCTTAGTAATTATGATGGTGAGGTGGCTGCCATAAATTCTGCAGCATCTCAGCTTGAAAAATGTAATAACCCTGCCTCAGCTTGAAAATTATAATTCTGGGTGATTCCCAAGACGCCATTCGAAACCTCTCCCGTAACTCTCAAACAGATTGTAAGAGAACTATTGGCTGACGGAAAAAACTGAACAATTTGTTGGGCCTTGGGTGGACTCTAAAGTTCCAATGAATCCCGAGCCCTGTTAACATCAGCGGTAACGAAATGGCTGATAGGCTAGCAAAGCAGGGGACAGCTCTTCCCCAGACCAGACAAACCAGCACGCTCCATTCTGCCAAGTCTCTGATAAAATCAGCAGTTAAAAGTTGGAATTGTCAGTGGCTGCTTAGGCTCTCTTTGGGCAAGAATTGGGAGAGCCTCGTTTCTAGAGGCCCCCTCAATCACAACCTACCCCGTACAGTTAGTGTAGCAGCTCTTAGGATGAGGACAGGACACGAATATTTGGCCTCACACCTTCATCGCATCAATATCCGACCATCGCCAGAGTGCCAGCTTTGCGGCCACAGTACTATGAACGCTGAACACCTAAGGACTTGTTCTGCTGTAGACCACAGTAAAAACTATCAAAAAAGCATTTTCAAGGAGGCCCATCTTTACTGGTTAGCTCTTCATCTAATGGCCCAACATCCAAGGAAGAAGAAGTAGAAGAAGAAGAAGACGACTATTCAGCTTATTATTTAATTTAGCTTTTTCCCAGTTTCATGTCAATTAATAAATCAACATGAATTAACTAATATACTACTGAAAGAAATGACAATTCTATCCATGCTATGATTCATTTTTCAATAAAATGACATATTGGGCAGATGTATCTTTAAGAATTTTTATTTCTGAAAGATTAAAAGAAATCACGCATTTTAGTCAGTCGGAGGAGTGAAATCAACATTAAAAATAATTGCATCGAATATGAATCTAAAGAACTTATCTGCAAAGTTAGTCATAAATTTATCTAGAGAAGGATTTATCTGTCTCGATTATGAATTGACATTTTTATTCTAATAAGTGAAAAATTCTTCGTGACAATTATATTTTTGTCTTAATAATTGAGAAAAACAAAGGCAAATTATAATTTAGCTACAGTAAATTTATTCACTGATCACTTATTAACGTCGCAATTTTGAAGTTACGTGTGGGCTATTGACGGAATGCACAGAGAGAGTTCAAGCCCTAACATAAGCTCAGAGGTATAAATCTATCACCAGAAAACAACCAATCTCTAGGAGGGCTATGCGACCTTGATCAAGTGATGAGGGTGACATCTGGACAGTAACACTACTTTGTAAACCTTTTTACTACGCCAACGTGACGACTTTGAACCTCGACAGTTTTAGCTTGCGTTGCCTCTCTACATAACAGGTTTATATATCTTAAAATTAAATTTAAACATTTAGGCTCTGAAATGAACACCCTCAAAGCCATAAACCACAGGTTCCAACAGAGTCATATCTGCTAATAGAATTATTTTTGGATTACAAAATTATTTAAGATATAATTTCAACAACAGATAAACCAAATTATTTATTTACAAAACTTTAATTAGGCCTATTCACACATATGCTGCTGAAACGTGGGTAATGACTGAGAAAGATAAAGCGTCTTACACTCTCTATTAGGACTCTCGCGATATTAGAAAGAAGAATTTTAAGAAGCATGAAGGATAGAACTCGGTACTTTCTGATCTGTAAGCACGTGACATATCGCTGGATGAAAATGATCATTCCAGTCCGGAAGCTGTTACTGGCTTATATAGTAACCACCGCCACACACTTCCCTACCACTGAGTCGGTGGATAGGTGAATGAACGATATAGTTGTTATGTCGAGCATATGAAATGTTGCTGTTGCGTCATTTGTGTCTGACGTCTTGTTTGCTGCGTCATGTGTGTCTGATGGCTTGCTTGCGGCATCACGTGTGTCTGGCGGCTTGTTTGCTCCATCATGTGTTTCTGACAGCTTTGGTTGCTCTTGCGGCAGGTAGATGGTGCCATGATAGGTGCGCAAAGGTTGCGTTTCTCTTTGTTCAGCGTCAAGGTCATCAATGAAGGATCGTCAATGAACTCGCTACCTTCTGACCCATAAGCACGTACCATACCACTGGATTAAAATAATCATTTCAGTTCGGAGGCTGTTACTGACTTATATAGAAACCCCCTGCCGTAAGCACATTTGGGGAGTTAAATGTAATAATTATTGCAGAAGAGGAATCAACTCAGAAATTTACAAACTATTAAGAGTCAGATATTATTGAATTTATAGTAGCACAGAGAATTAAATTGACAGAACTCTTTAACATACCCACTTTATTTAATCATTTAGTACCAGAAGAAGATGGAGACGAAGAAACTAAAGACTTGAAAATTATTAAAATGACAAATTGGAAATTCTCGCCAAGAACAGAATAGTGTGGAATGGAATTCGGAAGGCCAAGGTTCGACCGGGTTTGTCATGCAAGGGAAGAAGAAATCATATTATGTTTTTTTATATTATCTTAAGCGTAAAATACTTAAATTTTAAATACTAAAAAACTAATATTTTCTCACTCAATTTATGTTTCAAAAGTTTTGTACACGATTAGCCTCAATTTTAACTGAATTTTTCTTCAGATTGAAGTAAAGAAAAGGAAGTCGAAAATATACGAAATTCAGTTTTGAAAAAGGTATATTATTCTTTTTCAATTGCCAAGCTCAACTAGATTTAAGATAAACTATTTTCATCTTGCTTTTTTTAAACTTTTCCTACCATTTCTATCCTATTACAATCCTCAATTGTCAGGTGCAACGTAAAAGAGAAACTTGCCTTTATTTCATTCGCTTTCTTTGTTGCTAAATCGATTGCATCATTTATAGATGAACATAAAATATCCCTGACATCACTGAAAAATGAGTTCTTGAATTGCAAAAAGACAAATCCAACGAAAGAAATTAGGAATTTTTTACCTCGATGAATTTCGTTCTGATTTTTCCTATTATTTCATATGAATGCAATCCCCAGTTTACAGAAGAAAATGTCTTGTATTCTTAAAAAGACGAGTGTTGCCCTTCTTTACAAATATATTTACTTATTCGTGATTCTTATTAATTTACTAATCTATCTCTTAAGTGTGCATATAAGCAAAAGGCTTGATTTTCCATGGACAATCTTAATACGCTTATCTAAGAACCTGTTTAAAAAAGAAGTGTTATCTTCAAATGATGTAAAATAGCACGATCAAAGTGTAGAAAAGAAAAAAAGATATTTTGACTTCCTAACCTTTTAACAACAGTAAGTTTTAATATGTGTATCATTGTTTTTCAAACTAACTAATTTTTCCAACATAAAATAAGTTTTTTTGGAGCTTTTGTAATAAATTGTAAATATAGATTTCTAAATTATGCGTTAAGACAGAAACTTATGAACTTCCTTGGTTCATCAATACTTTAAACACACAATATTTGATTTAATTAATTTTACTACATCAATACTAACGTATTCATTTTGTTATACTCTTTTCCACTTGAAAATGTACTCCAAATTTGAGTTTTTTGTTTGAAAAAAATGCAAATATTTCTTATTTGATTTGACTAAAACATATTAACAATTATTTTGAAGCAAACGTATTCGTCACATTCTTTTTTTCATACTGATAAAAATTTTCCCTACATATATTTCCCCTTAGATATTAACAAATGACAGGTAAGGTCGGGAACTACTTTTGCTTTTATTTGTATAAGTAATAAATGTGCTCATCGAAGTAAAACTGCTTTATTTAATTTATTAACATTTTCGAAAAATTTAACTTAAAAAAAAACGTAAGAAAAGTGACACAAAAAACCTTTTTGATATTCATTTTTTAGAGGAATTTCTAAAATAAAGCTTCTTTTTAATGTATTAGTTTTATTTCTCAGTTCATAGAAACAAAGTTTATCTCTCTTTGTATGAAAAAAGTTTTTCTTGATGCTGTAATGGGTCGTAAAATGCTGAATTTAACTGAAGAGGAATGTCCAGGGAGGGAGTGAAGGTACCCCTACCATCCAGAACTTTCTCGAAAAATCCGCTTAAGTCATAGATCGTGATGTTATAGACTTTCCCAGTCATATATAGGGTCACCAAATCGCTAAATTTGATCGTCAAAAATGATGCCAATTTGGCCGTATCACCAATATTTCGCCAAGTTTCCATTGAAGCACCATTATACACTCATGTCCATAAATTAAGGATAATGAAGTTCAGACAAAGAAAGAGACAGAAGCAAAACAAATTTGACTTATTTTTAAAGTCTATTTATTAAACAAAAGATAAAGAGCAAAAAAGATGCTATATGTTTGACATAATTAATAAAAATTGCGATTTTTACTCTCTGGAGCAAATTTCAAAAAAGAACCTATTTACAAAAAACAGTATAACATGGTTAGTAAGATGGTTAATACGGAGTATGTCTCCCGGACGATGCAATACAGGCCTTACAACGCCTACGCATGCTGAGTATCAAATTATCAATCTGATCTTGGGGAATATTACACCACTCATCAAGCAATGCCCTCCGAAGTTCCGATAGACAGGTGATGGGAGGGGGGGGGTTAACGGGCTGCAATTCGTCGGCCAAGCATATCCCACACATGCTCGATTGGATTCAAGTCCAGTGAGTATGCTGGCGAATCCATACGGGTGATATCCTCCGATTGAAGGCATTCGTCTACAATGTTTGCACGGTGAGGACGGGCGTTGTCATCCATAAACAGAAATTCAGCCCCCATGGCGCCCCGAAACAAACGTACATGTTGTTCCAGAATGACATCCCGATAGGTGTGGCTTGTCATCGTTACACTCTGAACATGCAGGTCAGTTCTGGAACCAAGAGTAATTCCTCCCGAAACGAGCCATCCTGCACCACCGTAACGGTGTCGTTCAATGGTGTTCTCTGGGTGGTAACGGGTACCTGGCGCTCTCTATATGAAAGTCCGTCGAGAATCAGACTGCAAACTAAACCTGGACTCGTAGGAAAACATCACACAAGACCACTGTTGTGGTGTCCACAATGCATGCTCTCTACTCCAGGTTAATCGCAGGTGACAGTGAGTTGCGGTAAGGGGAACACATCTGACAGGCCTACGAGCATATAGACCAATGTGCCCTAAGCGTCTGTACAAGGTCTGCCTTGAAACTGTCCTACCGGTAGCTGAAGAGAGCTGACGAGATAGGTCTGATGCTGTGCTTCTTTTTTTTGGCAGTAATTGCCAAATAACGGTCCTCATTCGGCGTTGTAACTCGGGGGAGACCTGTGCTGTAACATCTACTTATATTACTGTCGTATTGGAATCGTTGCCAAAGCCCGAATATGACACTCTGGGCGATTCCAAGTTCCTGGGATACTTCCAGCTGGGTACGTCCACATTCCAGTCGTCCGATAATTCTACCACGTAAAAAATCATCCAAATGCTTCCTTTGTGCCATAACTATGCGGTTATTGCACTGAAAGGCTTTTAAAGCGCTTGTGAACAATTTTACTTCTTTGCCACCATTCCTTATATACCCCTCTCTTACAGTCTCGTCATTGTGACGTACTATCCGCGCCATCTGGTGGTTTCCTGTAATTTGCATATCCTTCTTCAAGATGTGTGTGATAATTCTACAGGTGAAATTTTTATTTTGGAGTTCAATTTCTGTGTGATTCTGAATTATCCTTAATTTATGGACATGAGTGTATGTAAGGAACGGTGTTGCTTGCGAATATTACAACTTTTATCATGCAATAAATCCACAGAGAATAATATTAATGTATTTAACATCCAGATACAAATTAAATTGAGCAATGAATATGAACAGTTTCATATTTTGTGCAATGGGGCTTGGTCCATCGTTAGGCAGAGAGAAAGCACCTCCCCCCCCCTAGTAATTAATTCTAAATTGGTTTTTGTCCATTCATGTGAAAAAATGATACCTATTTTTGAATAGTACAAAGGTAGTTGTCTTCAAATAATTTATTCCTTTAAAAATAATCGGTGGCTTAGAGTGGCGTGTCTCCATAAAAAGGCTTTCACATTTGGGGACTTGCCGTGTCTACAAAGGCTTAGTAGCCAATATGCAGTCCATTAAAAATAATCCCCAAATAATCTGGAGTTTACATCTTTTAGACTTTTCAAAGTTCAGATATATTCAAAGAGAAATAAGCAGGTTTTACTTACATTTAACACAATCACTCACATTTCAAATATTATTCTTTCGGCTATCCAATGCATCAAGTATTCCTTCCAAATTTTCATGCATGAAATCTATCTGAAATATTCGTACCCTTTTTAAAATTTTATAGAGATATGATATAAATGCTTACCAAGATGTAAACCTAAATTTAGTTTGGCGTAGTCCACGAATGTTATATTAACTCTAGGGACGCATCATTTTCTAAAAAAGAAAAGCGCTGCTTTATAAACTTAATTCAATCATTAAATACTTTATGTAGCGGGGTAAGTTAAAAGAATAAGGTATCAGTTTATGAATCTTCTTCGTAAACATGTGAAAACAAATAGCAAGATCCAAACTTAAAATATAATTTACTAAATAATTATTGAAAAAAGGCTATTCACACAAAATGGTCTAAAAGTTTCAGAAAGCAATTAAAAATTTTTTTTGGTCAGTTTCCTAACTTTCTATCACAAATTCAAGGTGCAATTACAACATCAAACTCTTACAGAGAATTCCTATCTATACAGTTTTCTATGCTAAACTTTGGGTCCTATAAAACTTAAGCGTAATTCAGTTCTTTACAAAAACTAGTATATATATATATATATAAATTGATAATAATTAAAAAGTTTTATTACATGATTTAAATTTCCTGTAGCATTAACTTTTCTGTTACCATGGGCTGGGCAAGGTCGACTCAACCTTTTATTCCTTCAGTGGGTCGATAAAAGAATACCAAGTTTGCATGGGAACTAAACACTGGAGGCTTTGCGTCTGAGTGACCACTTGACCAGAACATGTGCTCATGCACCTCAGTTCCCAAGGTCATGAAAATTGAGATGAGCACAGTAGATCTTGGTCCACGTGGGCTGAGTTTAGTAAGGCACTGAGTTTAGTAACTTAACCCGTTTTATGCCACTTTATATATTTTGTTCAAATTTGAGGATGATTATACTTTTTAAACTTAGTTAAACATAAACAAACAAAATATAACAAAATTTGAAAAATTTATATATTTTATATAAAATTTTTTACCTGTTCTTCTAAAAAGGACATTGGAAAAAAGGGGATAAAATTTTAAATTACTTGATTTAGTGTTCTCTACAATGAATAAAGGCTATTTCCGAGTACAAATTTTTACATTATCTGAACAATACTACAAACTATTTCAATTTCAGTTAAATTTCACTCTAAATTTGGTGGAAAGGTCCAGAGCAAGCCTGGCAAAGCGTTTTGGCCTATTTGCCACATTATGTTTTTGGTTTCCTTTTCAGCCGTCTCTGACAACGACGTTGTTTTTCCCACTTTAGTAAAAAAGTGAACAATATTGCCTTTTGTCTTCTTTTGCATAAGAAGGTACAGTCGAGATCCTAGGTCTAAAAGTTACTAAAATGATAGGTTTATTTTCTTGCTCTTGAATCGCTTCCCAAAGTCCATTTAGTGTTCTTGGGTGCCGAATTCCCAAAGCTCGTTTAAATAAATCGAATACACAAAAATCAATTGAAAAAGTGTCAGGAGATTTCGCAAGTATTTCAACAAATTTGATACACTTTATTCATTATTCTGATTATTTCTTTGGTAAATAAGCGTCAATTGACTTAGACGTATGATTAGAAGCTTTTTCCATATGAGAAACTCAGCTTTAAAAATGTACTTTCAATATAAGGTTCGAATTTCTTCTTTAAAAAATGGTTTTAAAACATTCTGCTAATAGCAAAGTAAATTAATTTTGGCTTTGCTGCAGACTTTTTTGATTTTTAATTTACCGGTGTAACAAGGTCCTGCAACGATCAAAGAATCCCTTTGAGAACTTTTCTGTACTCTAATGAAGCCATTTCATGCCGTCATTCCCATCAGTTGAACAAGAGAAAATTGATCTTCTTTTACTACAATCGCTTAAATATATTTATACCTCATCCACTGTAACCACAAATTTCCCTTTTCCAGCAGCTAGGTATTTTTTGTATTAATTTCCTACAACTTGGTTTTCTGTTAGCAATATGTTTCGGTAAAAGCAGATGGACCTTAAATTTAAACATCTGTGTTAACTTTAAGAATGGTTTTTCTCTCAGTTCTGGAAGGCATTCCTAGTTTCGATGTAAATAATCTTTGAGTGGGTGAAATAGGATCTAGGATCTTAAAGGATCAGAAATTTCACTTTCTTGATAGTTGCCTGCATTAGACGAGTAGTAGGATGAGGTTTTGTGTTCATGTTTCTTTTTTACTTTCAGTCATATGTAGAAGATTTTTGTTTTCGAGTTTAATATATTATTAATACCTTTTTTAAAAAGCAATAACTAAGAATTTTACACTATTTTGTAATTTTTTGATATGGATATTTGTCCTAGGAAAGAGCTATTACGTAACCTTAATCCTATAACTCTCAGTAGTCACAATGTCTCTTTCAAAGACATTGAGGAGTGTACTGTGCTCCAACGGGATGTCTGCCTAAACCATTAAGCCTCTGCTGTGGTAACGGTCAATTTTTCGGACACTGGAGGGCAGGTAGCTGTTTCATGGTTCTCTCCATATAACGTCATCGGTCAAAATCGTCGACAAGAATCATCGGTCAGTTTTAGCCGAGACTCATCATTGAAGTGAATGATCACCCATTGATGCACGCTCCAGTATCTATTATATCTGCATCGTTTTAAGCATACTATCCTGTTCGTAGAACTGGGCAGGAAGCAAACAAAAGGACTTACAAACAGCCCTTTCCGATGAAGTCTTCTGAAAACAGTCCCCTTTGAAACAAGGATTTCTGTGGAAGCATACAACTCAGGAGAGAGCTGAGAAGATGCAGTACCTCTGTTATGCTTTGCTATAATAGAAAGATGGAAATCATCTCTGACCGGTGTGACTCCTGGATGGCCTAGCTCAGGCTTTCTCTCGATGTATCCAGTATACTGAAAACGTTTCGCATAAGTTGAAGACGGCTTTGTAACTAGCCTACCTATAATTCATCCCCTCATTCCATCTTCGAAACGTTTGTGGTTACTTATTTTTGTTGTTAATTTTTAATTTAACCGATTGCGGCAAAATACACCAAGAAATTCATCGCGGTGTACTAGCGAACGAATTGCGGGTTTTGGCAAGCGTTGTTATAAATATTGTTCTTCGACTAGCTTCACCCTTCCACACGTATACTCTTAAGCATTCTATGTATAAGACTTCTATTTTTGTTTCTAGCAGTATTTTTATTTCAGTTCTTTTCATGAAATTCAAGAAAATATGATAACTCTTTTATTTTTGAACTTAATTGTAGTTAAAACTAATAATACCATAATCTCTTGAATAATATTTATTCATTAGAACAATTTATATTGAAATTTTATCAGAGTTATTCGGAAAGTAGTCAATTATTTATTTGAAAGTATCACACTCGGCAATTTAGTCTCGTCTCATTAGAACTAGAAATTACTATTAATTGGTTACTTCTGTGTAGAAAAATGTTATGAAATCTTTCATAAAATTGCTAAAAATTATTTATGAATATCAAAATAATACCTGGTAAATGTATAATTATGTATTCTATATAAGAAATTCTTATTTTGACG
The DNA here is from genome assembly GCA_019973975.1 of Trichonephila clavata. NCBI lineage: Eukaryota > Metazoa > Arthropoda > Arachnida > Araneae > Nephilidae > Trichonephila > Trichonephila clavata. The sequence continues at coordinate 112,532 of BMAO01007123.1, forward strand.
AAATAAGAAGGAAATATTTAAATGAAGAAATGCGAGAAGCATACTGATTTTAATAATAGAGGAATTTTCAAAAGTTAAAAAAAGGAAATCATTTTTAACAATAATTTAGGTATATAAACGTGAGGTAGATGCTCTACAAAGCCCATTTTGTTATATATGTTACCTTTAAAGTGTGAAATCCGTTATTTCACAAAATAGCTATGTATTTCAGGAAATAACTAGACAGGTCAATTACTGTATAAAAAATTATTGTATTAGGTATTTTGAAGAATAAATATTACTTGATTGTTAAAGTATGCAATACAGCACTCGAAAGTTCTTCGAACCGATTCTAGCTGCTTTTAGTCAGTTTTGAACCGCTTACAGCTTTGCAATAACCTGTGTGCCTTTCATTTCGTTGCTTTTAAATGTAGAATTTCGGAGGTGTATTTTTGTCATTGTTCTACATTTTGGATTATTAGCAAATATTTTTTGCAACCTCTTTTCAAACAATGACTTCTGCAGAAAAGGGATGCTAATCTATAAATAAGAAAGATTAAATGCAAGTTATATTTGAATCTTTATTAAATAAGCGTGGGACAAAGGAAAACAGTGCTGCATTTACTCATGAAAAATTATTAACTTCGATAACAAAAGTAAAAAGTGCTGAAGTAGTACAGAAAAGTTTACCACGGGACTAATGGCTACACCAACATTATAATATCCTTGAAGTTCAAGGATTAGAAAAGTTAATTGTACCAATAATAGATGCAAAACATATTCTCCCCCCCTTCCTGTTTAACTAATGTTAGCAATATGAAAAATAATGAATTATATCATCCACAGTGTATTTTTTAGAAGTTATTATTTATGAGATGTTTTAGCTATTTATAAAATAACTTTGAAATTGTTTATTTTTCTTTAACAGTCTATCATTAGTTATTTCATGGAATAACCAGTTATTTCAAAGAATAATTAGGTAAAGTGTAAAATGTTTCATTTATTATATACTTTAACTGACTTGCCTAGCTATTTCATGAAATACCTAGTTATTCGATGAAATATCTGAATGATAAACTTTGACGGTAACATATACATTTCAAAAATAACAAAGACAAAAAACTAAATTATTTTATCCAATTGCCACAAACTATCACAAATATTATACTACTATTTATAACACTTTCTAAAACTTTACATTATGTCAGAAAAAGATATCATCATCACATTTTAAAAAAAATATCTAAGCCCTCTAAATGAGATTTTATATTTTTCAAACTCAAAACTTTTTCAGCCTTTCATTCACAATAAGAACAAAAATACTACTACATCGAGCTCTAAAAGCGAAAGAAAAAATCTCTTTTATTCGTAGCACTGCACTGATCAAGTAATTTTGGTGCCAATGACTTGGAATAATGATAGGTGGTAGAACATTAGATTCCTTATCGCTTTTATGGCAACCCGTCTAACAGAACATTCCGAATGAGAAATGGACCACTTGGAATCTTTGCCCTAACTGTCATTTTCGAAAAGTTTTAAGCATCGATCCTCTTTGTCTTAACAGTGCTCTTCTACAGTTTCGATATTAATTTTGCATTCCTATAGAAATTTGGAGAAAATTTCAGAAATGAATGGAGATGGAATAAGTAGAGGAGCAAAATAATACAAAGAAATTTATTATTAAAATAGTAAGATATTCTTACAAATCCAAAAATAGTTCATTAGATAGCATGATTTGAGAAGGAGATTACTGTCTTAAAATTGCATCATAAAACTATTATAAGTTTAAATGTATTTTAAATCTTCGCTTCAGTATACTTCTTTATGTAACTATTTTCACGTGAGGGTACTAAGGCATTGAAACAAAATTGATCTTTTTTTAAAAATAATCGCCTAAAAACTTCAAAAACATCAATATACTTTAGTATACGCATTTATTCTCAAAAAGTTGAATACATCCTGGGTAAGGTAAAAATGATAAAAAAGGATGGATTATAAAATCCAAGTGTGAGAACGAAGGTAAATTGATATTCTAATATTGGTTTATTATTGTAGACTTGAATTTTCCCATTAAAATATGCGTAAAATATATAAATATACTACTAACTATGATTAATTAGGATTATTCATATAATATCATTTCTAGCCACAAAACTATAAACTGCTGTGTTTCTTGAAGCAGGTTTAGCAGGTTTTATTCAATTCGGGTACATAAGTTTCTACATATTCAGATTTAAAGGGTTTTTTTTATCTCTCTCTTTCATTCTCTGTTTGTTTTTTTCTTTTTATTTTTCTCCAGGTTGTAAATACTATTACGAGATATTAAAGGGGTTACATTCTTAAACCTATTATTTCGGGGGAAAAAAGGTTTTTCATCAAGTGATATATGAAGGATAAAAACCGTAAAGAATGCAAGATAACTCAAACGACTTATTTCAGGTAGGACTTATAGAATATAGACTTATTTCAGGTAGGACTAAATATTTTTCAATACCCCTATTCATAAATTTTTCTCGATATTACGTGTTTTCGAAAGACATTCTTTTAAACTTGGATTGCCCTTTGTTAATAATAAAGTAAATATTACCTTTTTCATAGATCTCATATATATGATGCATACAAAGATTCACATTTGCATTACAATTAAGCATGAGTTAATGAGCTCTACCACTTTTGTTTCCCTTCATAAAGTGAGAAATTTGATTAAATTAACTTCTTAAATGGTCATATTTTTGCCCAAAATGTTTTTTTTTTAAAAAAAAGGCACATTTTTATTACATATAATTAAGCATAATACTTAAAAGAATGCGAAAATAGATGAATTTTATTTTGAATTTCAAACTTACAGTTTTCACACTATTTTTCTATTTTATAATTGTGGAACACAAAAACCCCTAAATGTTTACTTTTAATAGTACACTCAGCGTGCAATGAAGAGTTTTATATATATCTTAAATGGATTTCTCCCCCCCCCCATACTTTAAAAAAATTGCATGTTCAAACATATCTCTTTTTCAAAAGGCTGAGAATTTTGTGTGTGGGGAGAGGAACAAAAATGCGCACACACAATTTCAAGTATAGTGTAATACTAAGTCTTACATTACACAATGGGGACAGAAATAATATCATCTTTTTTAATTACTCTAGGCAACAAAAAACATTTTTTTCTCTGTTTCCTAGTTCTAAATAGCTTATTTTCTTATTAATTTTAGTTGAAAAAAACGAATATGTAAATGAAATTTATTTATTAGCACTTGTTTTAAAGATATACTACATCCCATCTATCAATTTATGGGTACATTTGAAGAACAAAACGTTACTAACTAATAAATACAATACAATAAGTAATGTCTCAAGAACCAATGTTCCTGTCAGAAATCAGTAGCACTTTTTAGTTTATTTCCCGTGAGCATTTCCTTTTTGATTGCCTCTTGTATATCGAAGGCCGAATATCCCTTATAACTGTCCAGCAGTAGCGTACGAACTCCTCCCAACGACCCTGATATATACGTTCCATTGCTGCAGTATCATGATCATGATGAAACCTTTCACCGTGTTCATCACTAACAGCTCCACAGTTCTTAGGGGAAAAATCATGATGGATCTTTAGAGACATTTTGCATCCTAGGTCATGGAACTTTTACAGGAGTTTTCATCAACTGTTGAGAGTTCTCATCTTTTTTGCTGTCTAGAAATCCTCGTACCACACTTTTAAAGACTTTCCCTTCCAGAATTTAATCCAAATCAGACTCTTTCATGATTTGAGTATTTGAGGGCCCACGAAGTTTCCCTCCATACTCTTTACATAACTCAATCTCGGGGATGTCAATCTAAGGTATTGTAAAGTCTCTCCATCCTTGTTCATGGATTTCACAAAGTTCTTTATGAAGCTCAGGTTAATGTTAAGGGGCGGAAGCAGAGTGTCATTTGGGTTTACTAGAGGATCATTTGGGACCTTTTTGTTCACCGGATTTTAGATTTCTAGACGGGCATTTGTATTGTATGTAGTACGATTTTCGATCTCTACTGTCCCACAAACACACAGAACCGCAGTACTTGGTATAGCATAACTGCATTCCCATGAGTAAAGCAATGACTTTCAAGTCACCTCAGATCTGCCATTTATGATCATCGTATTTTATTAACTCTAGAAGTAATTTCACATTTGCATGAGTTTCTTTCACGTGAACGAAATGTCCAGTGGGAATGAAAAGAAGAAGGCTGCTGTTGTGTAGTAATACTGCTTTCAAACTAAGCTTGGAAGAGTCTATAAAGAACCCCCAGTTATTTGGATCATAGTTGATGTTCATGAAATTCCTCAAATCGTTGACATCAATACATGCAACCACAAGTTCTTTCTTCTCAAAGAAATGAAGAAGATTCTTTTCACGTGTCCTGTACTCTGTAACCTTGTCGCCTGGTAGGAGTAGATTCCATTGCTGCATTCTGCATGCCAAAAGCTCTTCCTTCTGCTTTGGCAAGTCAAGATCTCTCACGAGGTCACTCAATTCTGCTTAATTTAGTCTGTGGGGTTCATTCAAATCTTTGAAATCTAGGCGATAGGATATCCCAGGTCTAACGAATTCTCCTTCTTCAACATAATCCCTTACAATCTCATACCTTTTAGGTGAGTCAGTAATTAGAATATCAGCTGAGTCATTAACCGGCTGAATGGCTGATGGAATGCATGGGTACTGAAAACGGTTTTTCTTCTTTCTTGACCAACCCTTCGTGAGATAGTCATACCGAACTAACAATTGGCGATATGGTTAGTTGGCTCACGCCAAACCGTGGGCACCGCAAGCAGCATTGCACGTTTTCCCCACCCAGCCACTCTTGCAGTCTCACTGAGCAAGAGTTACTACATACATGTGGAGAACATGGCTTATCTTGTTCACCTACTTTGACTCCGAAGCAAAGGAAGCAAGCTGTCTTTACAACAGGGCTGATGGTTCGCTTCTGGGCTGCAAAAGTCATTTCATCCCAAACGTAACAAAAGTTCTCGAGGTTATTAACATAGTTCCGTGGCATCATTCTGATTTGAATGCAGAAATTTTGGGTGATCTATTTAACTGAATCTACTTGTGACTGATCTATGCGCGGTTCCACTAATCTCTTCTTATCTCTTTAAGCAAAATATTTAATTCAACCAACTTTAATCGAGTAAGCAAACGTGATTTATGCAAATGAGGTATATTATATAGATTCGGTTTTCGCGAGTTGGCAGGAAGCAAGTGATTTGTTGACACGTTGTTGTTGACACGCTGAAGTTGATACGTTGGATGTGTGCAAATAGGAGTTAAGAGAAGTTTGAGAATTAGTTGTTAGTTGTAGATTGAAAAGGAGTGAAATTAGTTAAAGATTTCAGCGCGTGGAGCTTACGACATTGAACAAGCCGAACATAGTGCCTGGAAGTTTCCAGTGTAGGATCCGATGCATTAAAGGTTCAGGTACTGTGTATTTGATTAAGTAGAAGCTAGTTATTCGTATGCGACGTAGTTATAATTGAACGTATTTAAGCTGTATTAGATTCAGTTGAGGGTCTGAAGTAGTATTCCCGTGTTATAGAATCTCCCCTCCGCACTCTACTATAAATCATAAACCTTAATTAGAATTGTATTGTGTCTGCTTAATAATTGTTAATAAAAATTGATAAATTAATTAGATTGGAAATCATGTCTGTAGATTATTCTGTTCCTCCTACACATCTAGCCGGTTTCACAGGTAGACAGGAGGGTTCCAAGGTAAGAGGTAACCGAACGTTACCACATACTTTTTAACACTTTCTGGTCCGACGTAGTTGTTCTTCGTAACTGATACAAGAAGTCTTTTAGACCTAAATATAGTTGAATTGATTTATCTTGAGTTGTAAGTCGAAGAACAGTGAATGTCACTTGAATCCTGCACTATTGTCTGTTCTTTGTTTTATTGATGCTCTAAGTTACACTCAAAATATACCCGAAGAGGTGGCGCTGTTACACGCCTCTCGTAGATTTAAAAAGTCGATCCTAAGGCAAGGACTTCCATCTAACCGCTCAAATGAACATCACAAAGATTATACACAAAAAGTAAATATGAGTGAAAATATAGCTGTTCAAGAGTAAGTAGGGGTTCTGATTCTTGAAAGGAAAGCTAATCTGAAGCGTTTATGGTGATTTTCGTGTTTAGCCGACCAAAATACTTCATAATAAACTATTTTTGAGGCCCAACCATTTTTGGAGCTGCCTAGTGTTATCTTTTTATTTTCATTTCTTCTCAAGTAACGAAGGGCACATTATCATACCGAAGAGTGTTCTTTATCGAATATATTGGAGAATATAAATTCCTGCCTTCAAAGAAAAATTCTCTCCTTTAACACAAAGATAATCCCGGGTGAGAGGTGTTTCAGTACCATGGACAAACTATATTTCTCAAAAACAGTCGAACTAATAATTTCACTATAAGAATAAAAAATATGTGTAAATCGAAGGAAGAAAAAAAAAAGACAGTGCTCATGGAGCAAACTGGCTGTGCTCAGCTTTCGGTGGCCGGTGCAGTGTACGGGCAAACCATTTCAGGAGTTAATCAGTAAGCTTATAACTCATCAGTTTCAGAAGTCTCTGATTTACATCAAAAATTGAAAGTGTAGCGTGTACTTAATTTACATAAAGTGATGTTTTAAAAAGTATGTGAGATATAGTAAAGTGTGTCACAATCCAATGTCAGTAAAATACGGAATTACGAAAGTAAAAACTTCTGAAATCTATAGTAAATATATTCGAGAAAGCATCATGAATGAAATAATTATTTAGAAAAAGGCAAGAAGGTTTACCAATGGAAAAAAATAATTATTTTGAAATTGTCTTAAATAAATTACAAAAGCATAGAATAGTGTATTGCTTCTGAAAGCTCCATGTAATACTTATGCCACACGGGAATTATTTTATCTGTCTTCAATAAATAAAAAGTAGTATAGACTACTAAATGCAATGGAATTCATGTATGTTGTAAAAAGTAATACTTTTAAGTGGATTAAGTTTTTGTTTGTTTATTTATCTATATGAATTGAAACTACATTCTATCCATTCGTTTACCTGCAGTGGGCCATAATCAGGTCAAATTAATTAAGATAATTCATAAACTTAATTGATATTGAACTCGATCTTTCTGATTCTGGAATTCGTAATTTTATAAATTGCTCTCAATTTCTATTTCAAGAGACATGAATACTTGGAAATCAAACTTTGCCTGGAATTTCAAATCCCAATTATGCAGATCATTATTTTATGTAGAATCAAATCTTAAATTACAAATACAAAATCACGCTTTATTACAAAGTTTTGAACCAAGATAAAACAGAGTCCCGTATATCTCTGATTTGATCAACTATCATTTTACTGTCCTTTTTGTAATATATGATAATTTCTTAGAAAAATCATATTTAAATATTTTTTTCAAAATATATCATATCTGTTTACAAATTTCTTATTAATATTCATACATGCGTGGATAATCCATCTTTAGTATCATTTTTATGAGAAAAAAGTGAAGTAATAAGAAACATTTCATTAAAAATATAAGGAAAGAAAATTTTTAGTAAATAGTAAATGTGTATGTATATATATCTTAGTAAAATGTAAACAACAGTAAGAAGAGAATGAATTTCTCTAATATAAAAAAAGAGAGCATGAACACATAGTTATAAAACGATCAGTATGGCATTTGGTATTCAGATAAATTACAGAACAATTTTTTAAATCTCAGCAAGGACTCATCCATACAGTAATATATCTGATTCTCATAAAAACAAAGATTGGAATAATAGAATATTTTTCTTCGATTTTAAAACTTCTTCATACTGCTAAAATGAGTTCAGAAGTTTTGAAAATATTCACAGATATTGGTCAATTAATTTAATGAATCTTTGATAGCAAGTAATAATATTTATAAATAAAATAAGACATTTTTATACAGAAATCATGTAACCAATCAGAATTTTAACCATACATTTTTTCCGGAGTATTTTGGATTTAATTAATTGTTAGGAAATATAATTTTTTAAAGCGTTTGAAAATAAAAATAAACACATCGAATTCATTTGGGTCAATGGCATAATTCTAATCTATATATATAAAGGAGAAAAGCGACTCACTCACTGACTGACTGACTGACTGACTGACTAATCACGAAATCTCTGGAACTATTCAACCTACCAGATTTAAAATTGGGAAGCATGTTCCTTTGATAGAGTAGACATCAGCTAAGAACGGATTTTCCGAAATTCGAAACGCAAGGGGCGTTACGGGGGGTTAAGGGCTTTAATAATAATTGTTTCCATGTTTAAACTACTTGATGTACAATCTTGAAATTGGGTAAGTGGATTCCTTTCAGAGAGTAGAGATCCTATACAAAATGAGTTTGGTGAAAATCGACCCCAAGTGGCATTGCAGGGGTTTAGGGGCGTTATAGATAATTATTTCCATTTTTAAACTATTTGACGCACTGTCTTTAAATTTGATATATAGATTCCTTTCGTTGAATAATGATCAGTTACAAAACGGGTTTTGTGAAAACAGACTTCTAAGTGGCGTTGTGGGGGATTAAGGGGCGTAATAGATAAATATATCCGTTTTTAAACTACTTCACCTACCTGCTTGAAAATTGGTAGGCAAGTTTCTTTCCTGGAGTAAGTATCCGCTACAAAATGGGTTTTGGGAAAATTGACCCCTAAGGGGTGTTGCGGGGGCGGGGGTTTAAGGGGCGTTATAAATTCCTATTTTTAAGTTATTAGACGTACAGTCTTGAAACTTAGTAGCAGATTCCTCTCATAGGGTAGAGATACGCTAAAAATGGGTTTCGTGAAAATTGCCCCAAGTGGCGTGGAGGGACTTAAGGGGCGTTATACATAATTATTTCCATTTTTAAACTATTAGACGCACAGTCTTTATATTTGATAAAGATATTTCTTTCATAGAGTAGAGATTAGCTATAAGAAGGTTTTGTGAAAACAGACCTCTAAGTGGCGTTGCAGGGGAATAAGTGGCGTAATAGATAAATATTTTCGTTTTTAAACTATTTGACCTACCTGCTTGAAAATTGGTAGGAATGTTTCTTTCATGGAGTAAATATCCGCTACAAAACGGGTTTGGAGAAAATTGACCCCCAAGGCGTGTTGCGGGGGTTAAGGGCAGATATAAATAATTATTTCTTTTTTTAAACTATTAGACTCATAGTCTTGAAATTTGGTTAGCAGATTCCTCTCATAGGATAGAAATACACTGCAGAATGTGTTTTGTGAAAATCGACCCCTAGGTGGTGTTGCGGAGGTTCAAGGGGCGTTATTGATAATTTTTTTTGCATTTTTAATTAATTGGACGCACAGTCTTCAAAATTTGCTAAGCAGATTCCTTTCATAGAGTGCAATTCCCCTACAAAATGTGTTTTGTGAAAACAGACCCAGAAGTGGCGTTGCGGGGGCTCAAGTGGCGTTATAGACAATTATCCCATTTTTAAACTGTTCGACGTACAGTCTTGAAATTTGATAAGCAGATTCCTTTCGTAAAGTAGAGATCCGCTACAAAATGGGTTTCGCGAATATCAACTACTAAGTTTAATTTCGGGAGATTAAGAGGCGTAATTGATAAATATTTCCATTTTTAAACTATTTGATCATCCTGCTTGCAAATTGGTAGGCATGTTCCTTTCATGGAATAGAGTTCCTCAACAAAGAGTAAAACGAAAATTGACCCCAAGATAGTTGCGAGGGGTCAAGAGGAGTTACAGAAAAAAATTCCTGTTTTTAATTGTTAGACCCATATACTTGAAATTTGTTAAGCATGTTTCTTTTGTTGAATAGGGATCCACTAAGAATAAATTTTAAGCAAATCAAGAGTTCTGGGGGGTTGCAGGAGGTTACTGGGACGTATTGACAAAAAAAATTACTTTTTTCGAGCTACAAGGACTATAATAATGAAATTTGGTTTTGGTTTTCCTTTTGTTGAATTGAAATCCGCTAAGAGCGGTAATTTTGGAAAACGGCTCTCAACGGGAATACGGGGATATTGATAGTAAAACTTTTGTTTTTTTCTGTTAGATTTAGACTTGAAATTTGGCTTGCGTGTTCAATTTACGAAGTTGAGATCCACCGAAAATTGGTTTTGCGGGAATCCACTTGGTTTTTGAGTTACGAAAGAGCAAACATCATTCTATGCTTCAATTTTAGAGATTTTTAGAAAATACAAATTAGATGAGTTCTGCCCTTTTTTTTATCAACAGGTGACAGTTACAGGTATAAGTATATTTTTCAATTGAATCGAATTCTTAATGCTGGAATTAGATATCAATAATCTATATATATAAAGGAGAAAAGCGACTCACTCACTGACTGACTGACTGACTGACTGACTGACTGACTAATCACGAAATCTCTGCAACTATTCAACCTACAGACTTGAAATTTGGTAGACATGTTCCTTTGATAGAGTAGACATCAGCTAAGAAAGGATTTTCCGAAATTCGAAACGCAAGGGGCATTACGGGGGTTAAGGGCTTTAATAATAATTGTTTCCATGTTTAAACTACTTGATGTACAATCTTGAAATTGGGTAAGCGGATTCCTTTCAGAGAGTAGAGATCCGCTACAAAATGAGTTTGCTGAAAATCGACCCCCAAGTGGCGTTGCAGGGGCTTAGGGGGCGTTATAGATAATTATTTCCATTTTTAAACTATTTGACGCACTGTCTTTAAATTTGATATATAGATTCCTTTCGTAGAATAATGATCAGTTACAAAACGGGTTTTGTGAAAACAGACTTCTAAGTGGCGTTGCGGGGGATTAAGGGGCGTAATAGATAAATATATCCGTTTTTAAACTACTTCACCTACCTGGTTGAAAATTGGTAGGTAAGTTTCTTTCCTGGAGTAAATATCGCTACAAATGGGTTTTGGGAAATTGACCCCCAAGGGGTATTGCGGGGGGTTTAAGGGCGTTATAAATTCCTATTTTTAAGTTATTAGACGTACAATTTGAAATTGGTAAGCGGATTCCTTCAGAGAGTAGAGATCCGCTACAAATGAGTTTGGTGAAAATCGACCCCAAGTGGCATTGCAGGGGTTTAGGGGGCGTTATAGATAATTATTTCCATTTTTAAACTATTTGACGCACTGTCTTTAAATTTGATATATAGATTCCTTTCGTTGAATAATGATCAGTTACAAACGGGTTTTGTGAAAACAGACTTCTAAGTGGCGTTGCGGGGATTAAGGGGCGTAATAGATAAATATATCTGTTTTTAAACTACTTCACTACCTGCTTGAAAATTGGTAGGTAAGTTTCTTTCCTGGAGTAAATATCGCTACAAAATGGGTTTTGGGAAATTGACCCCAAGGGGTGTTGCGGGGGGTTTAAGGGGCGTTATAAATTCCTATTTTTAAGTTATTAGACGTACAGTCTTGAAACTTAGTAAGCAGATTTCTCTCATAGGGTAAGATACGCTAAAAATGGGTTTCGTGAAAATTGCCCCAAGTGGCGTTGAGGGACTTAAGGGCGTTATAGATAATTATTTCCATTTTTAAACTATTGACGCACAGACTTTATATTTGATAAAGAGATTTCTTTCATAGAGTAGAGATCAGCTATAAGAAGGTTTTGTGAAAACAGACCTCTAAGTGGCGTTGTAGGGGAATAAGTGGCGTAAGAGATAAATATTTTCGTTTTTAAACTATTTGACCTACCTGCTTGAAAATTGGTAGGAATGTTTCTTTCATGGAGTAAATATCCGCTACAAAACGGGTTTGGAGAAAATTGACCTTCAAGAGGTGTTGCGGGGGTTAAGGGCAGATATAAATAATTATTTCTTTTTTTTAAACTATTAGACTCACAGTCTTGAAATTTGGTTAGCAGATTCCTATCATAGTATAGAAAACACTGCAAAATGTGTTTTGTGAAAATCGACCCTAGGTGGTGTTGCGGGGGTTCAAGGGGTGTTATTGATAATTTTTTTGCATTTTTAATTAATTGGACGCACAGTCTTCAAATTTTGCTAAGCAGATTCCTTTCATAGAGTGCAATTCCCCTACAAATGGGTTTTGTGAAACAGACCCAGAAGTGGCGTTGCGGGGGCTCAAGTGGCGTTATAGACAATTACCCCATTTTTAAACTGTTAGACGTACAGTCTTGAAATTTGATAAGCAGATTCCTTTCGTAAAGTAGAGAACCGCTACAAAATGGGTTTCGCGAATATCAACTACCAAGTTTAATTTCGGGAGATTAAGAGGCGTAATCGATAAATATTTCCATTTTTAAACTACTTGATCATCCTGCTTGAAAATTGGTAGGCATGTTCTTTTCATGAAATAGAGTTCCTCTAACAAAGAGTAAAATGAAAATTGACCCCTAAAGATGTTTGCGAGGGGTCAAGAGGAGTTACAGAAAAAAATTCCTGTTTTTAATTGTTAGACCCATATACTTGAAATTTGTTAAGCATGTTTCTTTTGTTGAATAGGGATCCACTAAGAATAAATTTTAAGCAAATCAAGTTCTGGGTGTTGCAGGGGGTTACTGGGACGTATTGACAAAAAAAAATTACTTTTTTCGAGCTACAAGGACTATAATAATGAAATTTGGTTTGCATTTTTCTTTTGTTGAATTGAAATCCGCTAAGAGCGGTTATTTTTGGAAAACGGCTCTCAACGGGATTACGGGGATATTTATAGTAAAACTTTTGCTTTTTTTCTGTTGGATTTAGACTTGAAATTTGGCTTGCATGTTCAATTTACGGAGTAGAGATCCACCGAAAATTGGTTTTGTGGGAATCCTCTTGGTTTTTGAGTTACGAAAGAGCAAACATCATTCTATGCTTCAATTTTAGAGATTTTTAGAAATACAAATTAGATGAGTTCTGCCTTTTTTTTTTATCAACAGGTGACAGTTACAGGTATAAGTATATTTTTCAATTCAATCGAATTCTTAATGCTAGGACTTAGATATCAATAATTTATACATATATATAAGCAGTAAAAATTTATAAAACATCATGAATACC